>JBDJHY010540754.1:0-16885 GCA_039654485.1 Withania somnifera
CTGCAAGGCACATCAACTACAATTTGAATAGCTCTTCTACCTACTCTGGGTTTCCTAATGTCTATCCTAAATCAAATGAACTATATCTAAGGAATCCTAATTTATATTAGTAGTCTGGAATATGGACTCAAACCATCGAACAAACAAATGCGTGAACAAGATCGACTACTATACAAAGCCTCAAATAGAGCCATCTTAATATTGGAATAATAGCTTTTACACACAAACTCTTCCAATGAAGAATGATGATCCCAAGAACCTTCTAAATTGAGAACAAACTCTCTCAATATGTCCTTAAGGACCAGAATAGTCCGCTCAGACTAACTATCAGTCTGTTGATGAAATATTATGCTCAAATGAACCTTAGTAACCATGCCTCACTGAACTACTCTACAAAAATGAGAGGTAAACTGCGTACGATGATATGATATAAAAGAATCGGCATACCATGGTATCGAACCCCTGCTAAAGATAAAGGGAGGCTAAATTATCTGCACTATAATTAGTATGAACAGGAATGAAGTATGCAAATTTAGTCAACCTATCAATATTGAACCAAATCGAATGGCATCTGGGAGAAGTCAGTGGTAAACCAGAAATGAAGTCTATAGTAATTCATTCCTACTTCTACTCGAGAATGGGAATCATATGCATCAATCACCTGGTCTTTGGTGCTAAAACACAACTTGTTAATATCTAAAGCACCTAGAAACAAACTCATCGATTTCCCTCTTCATACAAGTCAACCAATAAATCTGCCTCAAATCTCTATACATCTTCGAGACACCGGAATAAATGGAATAACAATAATTATGGGAATTGTAAGAATCAACTAGATCAAATCATCAACTCTAGAGACACAAATATGACCTTGGAATCTCAAAACACCATCTGGATCTAATGTATCCTTATGATGCTCACCATGCAACAATTTATAATGGTATTAATCAAAATTGGATCCTTAAACCGGCGCTGCTGAATCTGAGTAATAAAAGAAGAAATGACTTCAACACTAGCAAGAATACTTCCAGAATTTGAAACTCAAGTCAGACTATTTGACTAGCTAAAGACTTAACATCCAATGTCAACGACCTCTTAGAAACTGACATAGATTCCAAACTACACATACTCACTGCCTTTCATATCGAGGTATATGTTACCACGTTTGCCTTGCCAGATGGTATAGAATAAATATATCATAGTCCTTAAGAAACATGATCTATCTGAACTAGTGAAATTAACCTCCCTATGACTTATAATATACTAAAGACTATGATCACTAGTGAATATCTTACAATGAGCTCCACAAAGATAGTGGCCCCAAATCTTATGTGCGAAGACTACCGCCACTGACTCCAAGTCATGATAGGGTAGTTACACTCATAAGTCCTTAAGTACATAAAAGTATAAGTAATCACACACCTCTACTGCATCAATACACAACCCACACCAATACTGGAATCATTATAATATATGAAGAAATTCTGCCCCTCAACCGGCAATTTTAGCATAGGCATAAAACTCAAGATAGTCTTAACTCTTTGAAGTGAAGTCTCACACCCATCTGTCTAATGGAAAGAAACATCCTTTCTGGTCAATCTACTAAATGGTGTGTTTTTAGAAAAGAAGCCCTTAACAAAGCATTGATACTATCCAGCAAGTCCAACAAAGGTATGCACCATAGTAGGAGTAGTCGATGTAGGACAATGAGAAAATAACTACAGTCTTAAACGAATAACCACTAATACCATATTTTGACAATACATGTCAAAGAAATGCAACATACTCCAATAGAACTTATACTTTGAGAATTTGGTATAAAGCCGATGATTTTATGAAAGTCCGGAGTACAATTCTCAAATGGTGCTCATGATCCGCTCTACTCCAAGAATATACCAAGATGCCGTTAATGAACATAATAAATAAAAAATCCAAATAGGGTCTAAACACGCGGTTCATCAATTCCATAAAAGCTGCAGATGCATTAGTCAACCCAAGAGACATAACAAAAAGTACATAATGTCCATATCAAGTCCTAAAAGAAGTCTTTGGGATATCCTCTGTGTGAATCCACAACTTATTGTAACTCAACCCTAGATCAAACATAGAGAAAGTGATTGAACCCTAAAGTTGATCAAATAAGTGATCAATATAGGGCATAGGGTATTTATTCTTCACAAAACCTCATTATGTTTTCTATGGTCAATTGACATACGCATAAACCCATTTTTCTTCTTTATAAATAATACAGGAGCACTCCACTGCGACACACTGGGCTTGATAAATCCCTTATCTAACAACTCCTAAAAATGAGTTTTAAGATCTCTCAACTCAGTACGATAAGGAGCAATAGAAATAGGCCTCGTTCCTGAATCTGACTCAATGCTAAAATTAGTATCTCGCTTAGGTGGTAGGCTAGGGAGGTCGGTCGAAAAAATATCAAGGTACTCATAAACCATAGGCTCAGGGGTCACAGACTCAACATTAATGTCTCTAACATAAGAAAGGTATGCCAAACAACCCCGAGATACTAAAAGATGAGCATGAATGCAAAAAAAGCGTTGTCTATGCGCGACTAACTGAACCTTGCCACACGACTGTGGGTATACTTGGCATAGCTATGGTTACATTCTTGGCATGACAATTTGTAACCACCCTATGAGGGGACACCAAGTCCATATGTACTATCACAAAAAAATAAATTGTATCTAGCAATATCAAATCAGCCCAAGTCTTAACATCCCCAATGGTCACATAACAGGATCTCAGCATACGATCCACGACTAAAGAATATCCTGGGAAGGAGATAGATAATGGTACAGGAAAGGCCTCATTAATCATACTTAAACATAAAGGATAAAATAATGACATATAAGACCAAGTATGTCCTAAATCAAACATAACTGAAACCTACTGATAATATATAAAAATAGTACATGTCACTATAACATGAAGGCCTATGCCTTGTGTCACTTGAACCAACATAAAAGTTAAAGGTACCACCTCGACGACCACCATATCAATCACCATCACAATCCTCACATATACTACTCTGAGGGGCACCATGACTTGGAGTACCACTACCCCTGACCTGAGGTGGCAGACTCTAACCATCTGAAGTAGAATAAGATTAGGCACAAGGATGTGCTACAGTCTAAACAACACCTAACTGAGGGAAATATATTGCCAAGTGGCCCATAGTACCACAAGTATAATATGGACCCTCTGGCCCTAACTGATAGGAAGAACCTAAAGAACTAGAATAGATATCTCGATCTGATGACTGGCCTACAAAATTCTAAACACTGATACTAGAATCCTGAAAAGAGGCCTTGAACATAATGAGTGGACTAACCTTTCTACGACTGTTGAGATGAGGTCCTACCCCATGAACCATAACCTCTAAAGACAGATTTAGAACCATGGAAGTGACCCTCACTTCGAGGAATATTCTCCTCTATAACCTCCTCTATAAACGTGGTCCCCTGTAGTATGAGCAAGAAGGGTAAGAATAGAATAAAAATTTCCTATGGTACTAATCTTAAAATCCAATCCACAAAAAAAATGGCAAGTCTTCTCTACCTCAGAGGAGATATAACTAGCCCCATAGGTAGATAATCTGTGGAACTCTGCCTTATACTCATAAATTGACATAGGTGTTAGACCAAGGGTGTTCTTGCATTGCTATTTACATTCTCTTGTATAAGCCAAAAAGATACAAAAAAATCCACCACACTATTCAAACCCCCCTTCTGGTATGGGTAATCTACTCAATAATTGGTATCAAAGCTTGGACTCTTTATTGAAGGATTTAAATCCTAAGAGCTCAAGATCCTAGCATGGCTTTGAATCTTACATCAAACCTTTTCCAAGAAGGAACAACCACCAACAAGCCTCCCAAGTTCAATGGATGGAAATGGCCACATAAAGAAGGAATTGGACTATGATGATGAAGTTAGAGGCATGATCAAATAAATGCCAAAGAGATGCAATTGATTCTTTGAGCTCCTACTATTGAAGAAACAAATAGAGTTTCATCTTGTAATGTCACGACCCAATTTCGTGGATCATGATGACACCTACTATATCACTAGTAGGAGAACCAAACCCTGTATTCCGAAGCCGAAGTAGAGGACTAATTTATTTAATATAGATGAATAAAAAAGTCATTAGAAAATAAAAAGTTTTACATAATTTATTAAGAAAGAAATAACCACCCAAAATTCTGTATCAATGTCAAATAAACCACTAAGTATAGAATCATAAAACTGAAAGAAATACAGTATCAAGATGTCTCCAAAATACAATGGAGATCAATAAAACATCAGTCTGAAGAGAAGCAGGATCAAGATGGACACCAAGCTCACCCTAAATCTCTAAAGTCCAAAATAATAGCTATCTGTGCATCAAGAGCAGAAACCTGTACTCGGATCTACACAAGTACAAGTGTAGTATGAGTACAAGTCATCGAAGCAACCAGTACTCAGTAGGCTTCGAGGGTCCACTGAGCACATAACAATAATAAGTGCATTAAATAACAGAGTACAAGAATAATAGTCACAGAAGCAAATAAGACAATATAGGAAGACTAGCAACTCAAGTATGAACAAAGGTCACATAGATAGATAGCGCTAGCTAATCACATAACAGGATCGCAGGTAATGAAAGAGAATGTACTTGGCATTCTCGCAACAATATATGTGAATTATAACTCAATAAAAAATAGGAATCAGGAAGATAAGGAACAGAGCATGGTCGGTATACCGGTAACCTCAATTGGAAGAATAACTGAACGAACAGAAGTAATAAGCACTAATTCCCACACAACAAGGAGCAGCAAGTAGACGATAATAACAAATAAGCAGTAATATGAATAATAAAGTGAAGCACATAAATGATGACAAGTCCCCCATAAGAAGCACAACGTACACACAAAATACGCTACTCGTAGGCATCCCATACTACCAAGGGTACACTGAATAAAATAAGTACAGAAAAGTAACAAACACATGGTTGTCATAGAACCTCATATCCCACTTTCAGAACCACAATCGGCACCCTGTACCCCGCACACCGGCACTTTGTTCCGCATAGCAATCATATCAAAATCAATAACAGCCGTACTCGGCAAAATCAAGGCATTCAATGCCAATGTAAGTCTGTGTGTGGTAGTATCACCTATGGTCATCAATAATTATATATCCGCAACCGCTAGAACCATGTGTGTCAAAACGTTGTACTCACTACCGTACGACGACGGTCTCAAGTCCCAATGTTGTACTCACTGCCAAACGGAGTCGGTCTCAAGTCCTAGTATTTGTAGTAAAAATAGAGATATCTGTAAGTCCCGGTGCCAGTAGGTAAAGCCTGGACTAAAGCAAGTAAACCAATGTTACCGGGTGCTCGATACCTTGTTAAGATTAAATCAATACAAGACAGTTACTTATGTTATTATTATTAATAAATTCATAGTTAGATCTTTATTTTGTCATCAAATCGTTCACTAGCCACCAAGGCTCATAATCAGGAGGTGATACTACCCAGCCCCAATGCACTCTCATTGGAGCCGTAGGCTCGGTCACTCCATATCATGAATGCACCGCATATCAATAACACATATAACATGAAATGTCCACACCCTATGCCCTGCACAGGTATCTATAATCAATTACTAAGTGGCGGGCCCCATATCACTCGGGTGCTAACACATCATTATCAACCACAAAAAGACGAAGGAACGGTACAGGGGTATTATATAACCTAGCTACCCAACCCAAGGATGCTATTTAGTACAATTATTAAAGCTATAAACCCAAAGATATCCCTATGGAACCTACCTGTCATCCGAAGACAAAGCTTTACAAATCCACAAATCTTATTCCGACTGATATCAAACATGCTCCAAACGATCTGAAACTTGTGCCAATCAATTCTATAAGTTAATACGAATCTATTGGTACAATTTATAATGAATTCCAGATTGGGCCCAAAATCGGGCCTAAAATGGGCTTGCAGGGCCCCGCTTGTCGAAACCACAAACAAAATTCAACTCGGGGTTCCCAACGCCACCAGGAACCCGTGATTTAAATTTGACCACAAGACAAGCAAGGAAATAGCTTCAAATTATCCTGGATAATTAAAGGTTCTATTTTTATAATAAAAACGCTTGAATTTGGAAGAACAATGTATATAGTAATAATGAAGAATTATAAGAAAGAAATCAAGTTATGGATGGTTTCTTCAACTCCAACTTTTATCCATTAATGGAGGAAAAATTTAGAGAAATAAAGAAGAAGAAGAGGAAGGAAACTCACCTAATCGGCGTAGAATCTTTGAAGAATGTTGATAATAGTTTCTTTGGCCTTTAAATGGGGTTTGGGAAGGGTTTTTACCTTGAAACGAAGGAGAAATTTTATTTAGGTTGAGAAAAAGGGAAAAGAGTTGCGGCTGGAACTTAACTAAAATCGCCAGTCAGATAACCCTTCGCGGTCGCATGGCTTATGGCTGCGACCGTGCTGAAGAAATTTTTAAGGCATCGCGATGGCGTGTATTGCACCGCGATCACGAAGAAGGTTTTCCAAGATTGAATCATGATCATGTGGTGAGTACCGCAATCATGAAGAGGAGGAAAATGGGCATCGCGATCTCGCCTTAGGGCCGCAATCGAGTAGAAAAACACCCACACTAGCTGCAGATCAAAATTTGTGACTTTCAGAATTCCCTTTTGAGGGTTTGGGATTTAAAAAGAGACCACTTGACAAACTAAATATGCAAATAGGATGGAAATGACATTCCAGACTCAATAGAATTGAAGAAACTGAATTCCGAGGTCTTTTACTCAAAATGACCCCTTAAACTAAAGAGCCAAAAATGCATCTTTCCGCCAACACCCCAAAATTGCAACTATATAGCACGAAATTTAAACCAACACCTTACCTAGCCTAAATTAATCATTTCGGAGCTGCTGGAAGCATCATAATTCAAATCTGACATTTCAAATATCGAATTACCACTCATGCTCCACTTTTAGGCTTAAACTTAGTTAAATTCCACAAATCACATAACTTGCAAACGAAACCTCCAAAATACAAACTTAAGGTCAATCTTGACTTTTTTTGGTATTCCAAAGCTAACAGAACTGTCATAATTTAATTTCAAGCTCGTCTTGAAGGAAAGTTGACTTTGGTCAACAAGTACTTAGTTTTAGGCTCTATAATAGGGAATTTGAGATATTTCTTGACCAAGTCACCAGGGATCTGAACTTTCAGTCCCAGCAAGTCATAAATGACTTAGGGAAACTACCAAAATGCTCTAGAATGAAAAACTTCACATATTTATCATAAATGACCATGATGGTCATTACACTCTACCTTTCTTATGATTACTTATGCTCGGTTAGCCTATGATGCCTACTGGGTACCCCTTGTTTTTTATACTCACACTACACGTTTGCATCTTTTTATGATGCAGGTCCTAGCTCGACTTAGTCGGGTGAGCAAGATCGTGAGAGATAGACCAGCATTGTTCTGAGATACAATGAGTAGTTGGCGTTCTTGCTGAACAGTCCTCTTTCTACACAGAGTTGTCCTAGTTTTGGCTCAAGATGGATACTTGTAGTTTTTTCCCCATTATGGGTTGTATTTTTTGTACTAATCTATGTATAGTTGCTCTACATCCACGATACTAGGTTTTTGGGAGTTACTATATGTTATGTATTTTTGTTTCTTCCTCCTCCTCCTTCTCATCATCTTCTTCTTCTTCTTCTTCTTCTTCTTCTTCTTCTTCTTCTTCTTCTTCTTCTCTTTTCTCTTTTCTTTTGGGTACTCGGCACTGGCCCACCTCTTAACACTCTGGGCCAAGTTTAGGTTTTTATATATGTGGTATATTGATGCTATCACAACTCAATTTTTGGGTCATGACAAAAACCAATTATCGGATACCAAGAATAGACTAAGGCCTGTATGGGCCAGATCAGAGCCATCTGACACTGCGACAACATAGTACAAAGAAAAACACTCGAAAAGGAACCACATAACCAATCCACCACTAAAATAAATGGAAATACTTATCATAATAACTATGCATCGATGAGAACAAACACGGTTCCCATATGGTACGATCGAGGGATATAAAAGGAGAAATAGTGAGGGAACACGTTAAGCTAATAAGAGTGGATAAGAATCAACTTATTGGAAACCAGCCAACAAAAGAAAGAAAATGGTCGATGGAGGAATGAGTCATCTTATCACACGAGGGATATCTTCATTGGTACCCACATAATGATCATCAAAGAGTGAAGGCATGCAATTTATAAGATAAAATATAGAAAAACTCAACATCCATAGTCACCCAAGAGCAGCACAATGTCAACCGAAAGAAATAAAGGAAAAATATAAGGCATGAATAGACAAAAAGTACCTCTGAGGAACCAACCTCCAAGCCTATAAGCAGTGTTGATCCCCATATAGTGAGTGTTTAATAATTCCCTATCACTCGACAAAGGTACACTGGGACTGCTAAGGTAATGACGGTTGTATAAAAGTATAGAATCACATAGAGAGGAAATTAATCAACCCATGCTCGGAATATGACCATACAACTGGCCAAACCATAGACAAAAAAATCCTCCCATGGGCTAATTTATCCATTTAATCCAAGCTATCATATATATCCATCTCTAAAATGGAAACCTCCCATAATGCCCATAAGACCAAAAATCACCTCACAAGGCATAAAACGCGGCGAAAAGCATGTTCCCATCAAGTCGGATATAACCAATCTTAGATAGCATCAAGACATACAATAGAGTCAACCTTATATACAAGATGTAAAACCTAAATACAACATAGGAGAACAATATGATTATAATCACAAGCATTAACAGGTAACTCGAATCACAAAACACACAATAAGTTCGTGATATAGCATAACAAGACACCGCTCAGTCTAGCAAATATAAAGTAGGGTAGACAAAGCTCTAAAAGTGCTACCATAACTCGACTAGAACTCACTTAGAGTACCCTAGGAAACCCAAAGTAATCCACATGCTAACACTATATAGAGGATGAGAAGTCTCTATAAGGATTAAGCTAACTAAAACATTTGCAATTGGGGCACTACTTAACCCAAAAGAGTCAAACTCCCCACAAACAAAACACACACTTCTACAACTGACAACCTCTTTGGATTTCAATTTAGGCCAAGATACAACTAATACTAACTGTAAAGGTCCCGAGATAGGCAAGCCCTAGCATAGTGCCCAAAAGCCTCAAACTCCAAACAACTTTTTGAAGTGTCGATCCCCATGTAGCTGTTAGATGCACCATTATGGCCACTAAGTACTTAAGAATCCAATATTAAGTGAGACAATTATGATTTGAATCTTGGATGCTCTGCTCAATCTGATCTGGATGACCAACATCCTGATCTCCTAACATTTTTCATAAAGATATGAACCTACACATTATCTCTAGGATTAATATTAGTCAACCTTATCCCCATACCAAAGAAACTCATGAAAACAACCATCTCATTCCAAACCTACATAGGCATCCTATCTAAAATATGTAACTCATCCCAAAGCCACTTTTTCAAATTTCACAAAACCAACCCTTCGCCATAAGGCTCCTAACAACTGAATTTAGAAATCTGTCGAACACCTACTATACCTTTGGAGTCATGCATGGTGTGGCTGCTATAGGCTAAGCTATCACTAGTATCAGCAATACCTAAATGGAAGAAACTACTAAAGCTAGTTGAACTGGTGAAGACTAGGAACCTAATGCTTCTCTCTTGCTACTATATGGTTCCCATCTAAGGAGTTTTTACTCACCATAGCAGGCATTTGTAATAAAAATCTCTGAATACCAAGAGAAGATGATGTTGTAGCCTCTATCTTAAACCACCAACTGTGGAAAAACTAGATACACTGGCTACAACTAAACTCTGACTATTCGACACTTCAACACACCCTCTTTCTCAACCTCCGACTCAACCCTCACTACGACCTTTCACTAGTGTCCTTGTTATTGGGTAGGATCATCACTTCTACCTACTGAAAACCTCACGTGAGTCATCAATGAAATATTGAATTCAATCAAGATCTTTGAAAACTAATAATGACATAATCCGCAAAAAGGAACCAAGAAGTGAGTATTTTCTATAAATACCCTATAGCCTCTCGAAGATAGGATACAATCGTCTACACACCGATCTGTGAGGCTCTACTAGACACCTAGTTTTGTACCACTGTACTGGTGAACCTACGCTCTCATACCACTCTTTCAGGACCCTAAAACTTTGAGATGATGTATACCAATACCACCTGTAGATAAGCCTATTTTTTAGTTCGGAGCAGCAATGTTATGACCCAAATTCAAGTGTGATGGAACCTACCTTTCTATCTCAATAGGTCCGTTGAACTAAATATAAACGAAGTAATAGCAAAAGTAATATACATAAAATAATCTATATATACAGAAAACAATCAGTTATATATATACATATATCTATCCCATGACCAAGTTTCCACTGTATACAAGCCTCTGCGGATTAATTACAAGAAAACATTAAGTCAGTACAGAGTCTTCAATAACTCAAGACACTATGAAATAAAAACATAAGAGAAGTATTCGACAATTGATAAAAAGATAATTAGTAACCTCTGAATCCTCAAACTGCTCATATACTGATGGGAGAGATATTTACTACATCCAGGGCTCAACACCTGTACAAAAGTGCAGAAAAGTAGGGAATGAGTACAAAACAACAGTACAAAGTAGCATCCTTGGATGGTCCAACCATAAAGAGAAACTGAAAGCCCCTAACATCCAACTGTTCCTTAAATACTACAACCTGTAATAGTTACATATAGATATACAACAACCCAGTCAATAGTACAAATCCAAAAATACAATCCAAATGAATACCCAATACCCTCAATCATGAAACAAAGGTTGTATACTGAAGTCATGACGATAAATACCATTGTATGTCTCATGAAATTATTTTGAAATTAGATAGTCACAAGTCATCAGTAAATAACAAATATTCCCATGTCATCACTCAATATTAGATAATCTTAGGGAATCAGTCAAAATGGATAAATTGGCAATGTCATATATCAAGTAAAAGCAATGCATAATGCAAGTGCTCAATGCAGGTCCATCTCATGTACACACCTACTGGCATTTACTTATGTCTCAGCTAGGACACATACGGGACTCGCGAGGTCCATGTACTACATAATTCACAACCTATGGAATGTACCTCAGATGGTCTAATCAATATCTTATACATTCAGAACCGGGCCCTCAGACTTTCTACCTAATAAGTCAGACATTGACAACAAACTTTGGATTGTCTACCAAATTAGACATACGAATATGAACTTTAGATTGTATATCAAATCATTTTCCATGGTCTCACAAGATATAATTCAACTATTATATTCAAATATTTTAAAGTGAGAAATTATCATTTACATATCATGGAAATATCATATTTTCAAGTCCCAAAATAATAATATCGGCCTCTTATAGGAAATAACTATCAATACTATTTTCACCAATATTTAGCCTCAACAGGTATTTCAACTATAAGGTGTCAACAAATCATCAGGAGCAATGTCAATCACTTAATCCAAATCTTTCTACCTCAAAAAACCAATCTCAATCACTTAAGTCAAAACAAAGAGACTTATATTTCAATGCAATCATATGATTTAAAAATTTCTCAGGAAGTGACACTATCACAAACTTTCTAATTTTAGGCCTGACATGCTTGGTATTATCACCCCCAATACACCCATTTCCAAAAAATTACAAAGATGTAACACGTAATTGTTAGCTTTTTATATAAAGAACAAATATACATAACTGAATAAACCTCAACTTGCATTAGATTTTCAAGAATGAAGTCATTTGGGAGCTTTTCCTTTTTGAATGGCCTACAAACGTGCACAATCTAGTTACCAACCAAAGAATACAATAAAATACAACAATCAACACCCAAAATTCAAATATTCAAAGTTTATTAAAACATACAGCCTGGGCCCACAAGGTCAAATCAAATTTTCATTACGAAAATATGTTAGCCATAACTTGGGAAATCTAAATATAAATTTTTTATTGAAATCCCAATCCCTTTCATGGTTCAAATTCAAGGTTTTTATAATTTTCAAGTTCATACTTGAAACCACCATTTTTGGGTTCAAAACATTAAAAATTTTCATATAATAATCATGATAATGTCGTTAGAATTGATGAGAAATGGTTTGGGTTAATAGCATTAAAATTTTCATGTAATAATCATGTTAGTGTCATTAGAATTGATGAGAAATGGTTTAGAATCGTTACCCAATAGTTATCTTCAAATTCTATGATCATACTTTTCCAAAATATGGTTTTAGAGTCGGGATTTGCATGAAATACTTGGAGAATTTGTAAATTTTTCATTAAAACCCATCCCAGATCACAGTGAGTCTGTCACGATTGCGGTCTAGTAAGTGAACCAGCCCAGACCAAATACTTATCATAAATGCAGCCCAAGGGTCATGAATATGATAGTCAAAGTCTCCATCGGGTCATGATTGTGAGAAGGGCATTGCAATTGCAATGCACAAAAATTGTTGACCTCTGTGATCGGTGTATCCCTCAGCGAAAGCACCAAAGGGTTTGACAGCAACTCAATAACAACAAAATAGCAATAGAAACCAACTCCTAATGGACCCTTGGGATTCACTTGGAACCCCATGCAAACAAACCATATATGCAACCTTACTATTCGATGTTTAAGACTCAACAGAACCATCAGAAAATGGATACGAAGTCTCCTTGACCCAATAACCGTTAAGGGGCTATTTTTAACTAAATATACTAAAATTCCTAAAATACCCACAATACTTACGGAAAATAAAAGAGTCCTCATTCTAGGGAAAAAACTATCTCCTTAATCTAATGGAATCATCAGATTTTGAATCCGGGAATTCTAACTCTAAATGTTAAACAAAGTCAACCATTCCTCTTAAACTCTAACTTTATACCATCAAACCACCCAAAATTACCACAAATGGGCTAAAACAAAGAACGAAGCTTCTACTAGACCAAGATCAATATCTCAGAGGTGATGGAACTGATTGGTTTCTGTTTTGAGGTACCAAACTTTAAATGACCCCTAGAGTTCTATCTTTCTCACTTTAAGTCTTAAGAACCAAAATTCATGAATACTTTACTCAAAACCCATTTTGTTCTAAATAAACATGTAACTAAAATTATTTTAGCATAAAGCCACTACGGGAAGGGGAAAATGGTAAAAACATGCACCAAAATGAAAAAATAGCCTTAAAGGTCATTATAAGAAAGCAATGGGTTGTGCCTCAGAACATATCAACCAAAAAGCTAAAGAAGAGGAGAGAAGAATTGAATCAAGTATAATCAACAACAACCATACCCAAGACCTGGTATCAGCTGTATGGAAAGAATCTATATACAAGATAGAGAACAACTTCTCTAAATAAAATAAGATAAAATCTATCTCCGTCTACAAGTGGAGATGAAGCGATGTAAATGGAGAAGGGATGCCCGAAAGCCATGAGCTCAATGTATCCTTTAAGAACTACCCAAAATGCAGCTCATCTTGAGCATCATATTCTCGCACAAGATCTTGCATCACAAAAAAAATATAATATTATGAGCATCAGTAACAACAGGTACCTGGTAGGCATCATAGGCCGATCGGTCATGTATAAGATATAATATGTATTGGCAGGCAAGGTAGAAAGAAATCAATAGTATTAAAGAAATAGTCTAAGGCTAAAAAGGTAAATAAGGAAAGTAACTATCTCACTGTACTGTAACATACAAATAAAGCTACTAAAAGTACAAGTTAATGAGTAGAACAACTAATAAGAAGGCCACATACCTATGCTACCAACTGAACCATGATAATAACATAAGTACACCCAGCTTACAGAAATAATATGAAGCTCATAGATAGGTCTAACAAACCAACATTAACTGGCTAGCGCGACCAAGATACAAGGCTATTATAAGTGGGACCATCCCCCAACCACACAACTTTATGGAGATGATCAAGTGATCATGACAAAGTCAAGGGAAATGCGACAAACAACTAGAGCTCTAACGCGATGACCACTAAAGAGATTGCGAAAGAAACATAACTAATGCTAAACTACCACAAATCATACCAACATCATAAAGTAGTACTAGAATAACTTCCACTAAACACAAGAGAACAAAGATAATATCAGTACCAATAAAATAGGGAAAACACATATAACATCTTAACTGGGCCTACAACAGACAAGGAGCAGAAGCAAGTAAAGAGAAAAGCAACCATAACCTGACTGCGCTCACCATAGAACAACAGGTACATCCAAACAACCAAGAACCCCAGGTGATTTCCCATGTAAGACCGAAGGATACAAATCAAGAACAATAAGTATGCAATGCAAGGGTGTGCTGTTAAGTAAATATGTCATAATAATAACCCCATGTGCTCCTCTTCGGGCACAATAGCTCACAAGGAAGGATCCATGGTACATTTCCGTATACTTCTCTTCCATCGTATACCCCTTCTCTAGGATCTCTTAGCGACCTAGACAGCAGGGCCTGTGAGGGGCACAACCTCCAGTATGCTAATTCTCGTGTATTGGTATCATCATGGAAAAGATGCCAAAACTCAAGCTCGACTTTTATATAACATCTCGGTTAAAATTTTGGTACATCATCGTATGAGAAAATATAGTATCATCGATGATAGTTTAGAAAATAAGGTTTACATGTGTGAGAAAATAACTCTATACTGCTCGCTAGTCGTGTAAGGTATACAATTTAAAGACTATTTCCTTTTTTAAAGTTGATTCTTATTATTCTTAAGAAAATAGATCTATTAAACATAGTGATCGTGAAAACTGTATGAATAAATAGAAAAACTCTTTCAAGTGTTAGTCTGGTAAAAATCTCAATTTATTAAGATATTATAAGTTTTTTATTCCAATGTGTAGTCTCTACTTATTTCACATAGACAATGTATGCTCACAACCTAGAATTAAAACTCTAGCAATGTTTCAACACAGTCTAGATATCCTAGGGCCACTAGCAAATATAACTGCATTAGAACAAATGCCCCGAAAAATACCCAGTATGGACCTAAGATCCAGAATCTCAAATCAGGTCCACAAGGGTGATAATACAACTCAAAACCAATAAATAATCTAACATCAACCAGCAGGAATAGGGTATACAACTCATAGTTATCGAAAAATAAAGATAGCCATAAAAATCAACTAGCAAGTGATAATGTGCAAAAAAGGTACGTACAACAGGAATTCTACCCAACAAGTTCTATCTAGGGTTTAGGGACCAACAATATGATCGAATGATTAATCAAGGTCTAAACTACAATAATTTACAACTAAGGGAGATAAAATAGAGGACATGATAGATATAATATTTAAAACATACTAGACCATCTGTAGAGTGACAACCGCATGGGGGTATAAAAGAAAATAACATAAGAAAGGGTCACCAATATTAATTCCCGACCCTATATTCTAGGAGATCTATTATAAGTATCATGCACATGGACAATCTAGGAAAAAGAAGTCATAACCTACTTGGAAGCCGGCGAAGATAATCGAATGATATTCCAAAGCCAGAAGTTCGCTCAATATCTAAAACCTATCATATTCACAACATATGAGTCAAAACATAAGAAACGAGATTCATATTGTTATGTAAAATATCATTTCGGATTTCAGGCTAGAAACGAGCCCCAGAGCTCTACAACCTATAAAATAAAAATAAAAATACCGATGTAGAGTTCAACTTAAGGAATGTATGGTTCAAATTTGGGTTTATTTCGATAATAAATGAGTGATATATAGGCTCACAAAGCTAAGAATTGCAAAAAATTGTATTTTGAGAATTAACGCAAAAATGAGTATAAAATCAATCGAAAATGATGAGAATAAATTCACTATCCAAAAGTCAGATTACCTACTTATCAAATTAAGGAAGGTATTTAATGATACACGGTATAAATATATATATATATATATACACACAATATTCTCTAACTTTCCAAATGGAAAGTTTCCTCCACGAACCAACATCAATATATATATATATATGGATAAGATTTATACCATGTCTTCCACTTAATATCCATGTGGCGCCATAGACACGAGCCAACTCCACATAGTAGAGTGATTCACTCCTTCACTCGATTTTAATATTCGGGCATTGTATTGACTCATTATAAAATAATTAAAACTTTTTAAATATATCAAAATTAATAAAAAATTATTTATAATAAGACCTACCTCTTGAAATAATAATTTTTCAACACAATTAGACCAGCTATCTCCGTTAAAATATTAATAGCTTTATGGTGTCTTCTAAAGTAATTGTATATGAGACTAGATTATTTCAGAAGACTATTTCATAAATGTTGATAATGTTTTAGGAGGATACTAAAAATATGTACATTTACTTTTATTAAATAAATAGATGTAACTATTATTAAAAACGATTCAATTGTTATCCCATCCTAACATGAAACTGAGTGCTCTATAATTCAAACCAAGAATTCCTCCAAACTAAAATAACTGAAAGCCCTGTAATTCAAACCAAGGGTTCCTCTAAACTAAATTTCATGTTTCAGAGATAGAAAAACTGTAGGAATTATATTTTGAGCATGTCTTTAAGGAATTTATTCTCGAATTACCCAATTCTATAGTTAGAACTCCAAAATGGAAAAGCTTAGATAAACATGACAGAGTTTTCAGGAATCAACTACTGGTCCCAGCAAGCCATAAATGAACTGGGGCATCTAAAGAAAATCTTTAAATGCAAAAACCGCA
>JBDJHY010540862.1:0-12195 GCA_039654485.1 Withania somnifera
AGGTGTTTCCTATGAAGGGAGAATGAGATTTGGAATGAAAGGTAAGTTGATTCTGAGGTATATTGGACCTTACCATATTTTGAGGAAGGTAGGCAAGTTTTCCTATTAGTTTGACCTTCTAAGAGAGTTGGTAGTGGTTGACCCTCTATTTCATGTATCTTTATTGAGGAAATACATGAGTGGTCCATTTTTTGATAGTGCCACTCAAGGTTATTAGCATTCCTGATAATTTGACCAATAAGAAGGTCCCCATTCATATTCTTGATAGACAGGTTTGTTGATTGAGGAACAAGAAGATATCATCAGTCAAGGTTCTCTAGACGAACTAAGTAGTTGAGAGATGATAGGATGAGCAAATATCTATATTTGTTTCCTTTTAGTTCCATCCTTTCTAGAGGTAAAAACCTCTACATTCAGCTTATTTCTGTTTTAGTTCATGAGCATGTAGCATTGCATGAGTCCCTTGAGTATATTCATTCATGTGTTGAATAGAGTATTGATGTTTAGTTAAGGTAGTGCATGACTCCCTAGTTGTGCATTATATCCTACTTGATGAGTTTTTGATGTTAAGGTCAGTTATGGTATAGTTACCTGTTTGATGGTTGAGTTGAGGTCTAATTAATTTGTTGAATTTTTTTCATTCTTCCTATCAGTTTGTACTCTATATTTCTAATCCAAATCTTTCATTCGAGGATGAATGATCCCAAAGGGAAGATAATGTAATACCTTGACCTTTGAGCAATAATTTGAACCGTTCTATGTTCGTGCTTATTTCGAGTCCAAAGAATTTTAATTTATATTAGGTGATAAAATCCTAGGTAAAGTGTGGGATGAGTATTTGAGGTGATTCAAGGTCGTACGGAGCTCCTAACATAAATTTAAGTTCGAGGTCTTTCCTACTAGCTTAGTTTTGGTGTTACTTTATGCATGGTACAAGTTCAAATGACCATATATCCTAATATATAAAGTTTTAGGTGATCTATGACCTATGCACAGAAAGGTATTTGAGTCTAGTTTCCAGAGAAATAAACCTTGTATCATTTCAACTTTGGAATAAAATGTTATGGGCATTCTACTAAAAGTATGTACTACGGTGAAAAATGTTCCCAGTGCCAAAAGTAGAGGACCACGGCTAGTGGTTTGAAGTAATATGAGTCATGATCCTTACTCATGCTACATGTCCATAGCTTGTCCAAGTGTTGTGAAGGTTCCACGAAACTCAAGCCATGGCCCGTATTGTTGCGTATCATGAGTCTTGAACCCAAATCGTGTTATTGAAGGTGTAAAACATCAAATATCTATCCCTTTAGTACAAAACCATATTATGAGTTATGATGTTAAAGACCAAGACTCATGGTCTTGATATCGTGGTTCAGTGGCTTCATTCCAATGGGAAATTCCACTTGACGACTTATTGAAGCGCACTTCACGAGCCATGAAGTGTATCCGGTAAGTTTTCTTGTACGCGTAATAAAGGTATTTTGTATTCCTTTCATTTTTTGGCCTAATTCCATGACATTATGGATTCTAAACATGAAATTATAAGTACCATAAGACCTTATTTTTATCATCCTTTGGTTAATTATCAAAGTAAGGGTTTTTCTTCAAACTTCTCCAAGGAGGCAAAAATAGGGTTTTGCATGGAGATTTGTCTGTAGCATCTTGATTGTTGATTTTTATCTAGCATAGTACTTTTAATCAGGTACGTGGACTTTTAAAAAGGACTCCTTTCATCCATATTCCCAAAAATCATTTTCTAAATAAGATTTTGAAGATGTAGAAGCATGTTAGGGTTCTTGTGCAATTATAAAAAACTATGTCCCTGAGGTGATTATTTGCTTGATGTTTTTAAGTTCTAATTATAAAATTTTCATGATGATTATTTAAGTATAAAAGTCTCCAAAAGTTAGCATGTTTCAAAATTAAAGTAAAAAAAACTGTGAAGTATGCATTGAACATTGTTTTAAAAGTTCACCCCTAAAACATGAATTGAGCATTGAAGTGTCAAAATTACTTTAATTTCTACGTAATTTTGAGTATGAAAATGAAATATGTCTAAATTGACTATTTTTGTCTAATTAATCCTAATTGAAGGGAAGTAATACTTTTTATGCTTAATATTATAAGTTGAGAAGAAGAAGTTAATGAAGAGTATAATTTGAAAAAGTTTTCCTATTTTGGCTAAATTGAAAGTTGTGGTCAGAAGAGTTAGGGAAGAGCTAGTGATTTCATTATAGAATATTCATTATTCGAGAAGATCGAAAGCGAAAGTTTAGTGATTGTATTTTATGGGAGGAGTATTATCACCGAGGGTAGGCAAAGGCCCTGGAAAGAGGCTTTTATACCCATAAACTTGTGTAGCCAACATAGGGTATTATTTTGTAACGCTCAGTTGTAACTAGTAGTCTAGTTGAATCCACAAGAGAGAGTGTCTCATCCTATGTGTGGGGGGGGGGGTATGACAGCCCCTACACACAAGGATATATGTACAGTTCATCTCTTTATACCTTGAGGTATGTAGGTTATAGAAACTCACCAAGAAAAGTTAAAAATAAATGTTTTGAAATAAAGAGAGAGAAATCATGTTAATAACTAATTCTTTATATTTTTTAAAAAATTGATGAGTTGAGCTGTATTGGCTAAGTTTACTTGAGATATGGCTTTTTAACTATTTTCATTATAAACTACTACATTGCCTATTTGAGTTAGATATTAGGTTGGGATTTATTATACATGCATTGCATAGTACTTATCATTATACTGTATAGCCTTATGTATACTTAATCACGTACTCTAGTCATGTTTTGTATGCCGATTCTTCTTTTGTTGCATGCATTTAGTCCCATGCAGATATTGCCAACCATCTGGACATTAGAGGTTGACACTATTGTCATTCTTAGATTGGTGAATCCTCATAGAATTCGAGGGAAAGCTATTGAGTTTTGATTGTTTTTATTTATCTACAGCTAATACATTAGCTTTATTTATTTATTGTTTCATTTATTAGAGACTAGCTAGTAAACTCTTGTGTTGGCAATTCATTATTTAACTAGTAGAAGCTTTCAAATTGAGATATATGATTTTGAGACTTGGGTTTATCTACTCATTTAAGACTATTTATTAATTATTGTGAGGTGCCTATTATATTTTTTATATTTATTAATATCGTTTCTGGTTAAGTGATATGAGTAGATCTTTGCATGTTCCAAGTTGTTCTTCCAAAGCCTCTAGGGAAACTTAGTGGTTAAGTATGTCTGTCATGCCTATGGGGGTGAGTTCCAAGGCGTGAAAACTAAGATCAATATCAATAGGATAAATCCTTTGCTACCGTTGATCAATGGTCCTAGTCAAGCTAGTAGTCTATCTAACATAAGAGCCTTCAACCATTCCTTCATCGTGAAAGAATACATTTCCTACTTCTACAAGATGAAAAGGAAAAAGATAATATAATTCTCAAAATTGAAATTGAAAAGGAATTTAATAGAATTGAGTGGTCCTTTATCATAGACACACTTATCTATTTTAATTTCCCTCTTAGACTCAACAAACTTATCATGTCTTGTGTCTCTACCTCCCCACTGCAATCTTCATAAATGGAGCAAAAACAGAATACTACCAACCATCAAGAGGTATTAGTCAAGGTGATCCCATGTCTCCGTACTTGTTCATCATTTTTATGAAAGTATTATCTATGGAAATTGACCATAGGGTTACTCAAAAAATATAGCAACCAATAGGCTTCACAACTGGAGGTCAAAAATATCTCATATTTTCTTTGCTGATGACCTCACTTTATTTGCCTAGGTAGACAAGGAAAATTTTTAAGTCATTATCAATAGTCTCTAGGAGTTCATCTTTGTATTTGGACAAAAAATCAACACCTCTAAATTAAAAATTCTCTTCTCTAGAAATTATAGTACGAAAATAATTGATATATGCTTCTCCATCCTACAAATTAGCCCTTTTACAAGCTTCAAAAAGTACCTTGGGTTTCCAATTTTCTACAAAAATCCATCAGTGCTGATTTTCAATTCATTATTGACAAAATACACACATGGTTGAGTGGTCAGAAAACAAAATACCTGAATATGGCTAGCAAAACTTTCCTGACTAAATCCACTCTTGATAACCTGCCCAATCATATCATACAGTATATCAAGCTTCCCCATCTCATCACTTCCCACATAAACAAAACCCAAAGGAACTATTTTTAGGGCCCCAGTCCTGAAAAAAGAAAGATTTATCTCCTCAACTTGGAGATCAGCAGAAATAAATTCTCTGGGGTTTGGGATAATAAAAAATTGAAATCAAGAATAGAGCCATGCATACAAGCGTTGCTAGGACACTTGCCTCAAATCTGAAAAGTCTATGGGTATAAATTCTCTCCGTCAAGTACAATCCCTACAGGAATACCACTCATCCTACTAGAATTTGTTCTAGAACTTGTAAAAATGTAAAATAAGGTTGGACAAACAATTCTAAAGGCCTTAAATAGGCTATCCACAATTGTGCTTCAGCCAAATACTTTATGGATGCATGGATTCCTCATACTAAACCACTTAGGGATCTATCCAAGGACCCATGCTCAGATATAAACCAACTTTGCATGTCAAAAACCTCACTCTCAATGGTAGGTGGAATCTGAATGCTATCTCCTTTGACTTCCCAGAAAGTATTGTCAACATCATTAACGATCATATTATTCCTCCTAACAACGATATCCAGAACAGACATTATTGAGGTCTTACCAGTAATGGGAAATTTACTACCTCCTCATCCTATGACAGCTTAAATAACCATCCTTCTACAAACCACATTCTTGAGCAAACTGACTGGAAACTCATTTGGAGGATGCCAATTCTCAACAAGATCAAATATTTTTTTTTTGTAGTCTACCATAGAAGGCTTCCAACAAATCTACACCTATAAAAGATTGGCATTAATACCCCTATGGATCTTAAATGTTGTAATCTCCCTGAAGAAAGCCTGGAAAACATATTTTTCAATGCTTAAATGTCACTCAATTATGGGCAACTATAGTAATTGACTGTCAAGCATCTCAAGGCATTGATTTTAATGATATCAACATGGGTAATTGGATAGATTGTTTGAAAAATGAAAGTATATGAAATTTAAAAAATAGATTGATTGGGGTACTCTCCTTCAATACTGTGTTTGGGTTATTTATATACAAAGAAACAACAACTGGCATGACCTTAAGAGCAACACAACTTGTTCCCACGTGATCTCTTTGGCTTGTAAGTATCAAAACACAATTCTAAATCATGGCAGTGAAAAAAAACTATGTCTAATGTTGTGAGATAGGTTCCACCTCCTAAGTGATACTTCATGCTTAATATCGATGGGGCTAACATTGATAACAAAGGAAATATAAGTATGGGTGGTGTGATTATAAATAACAAAGGGGAATGGGTTATGGGTTACTTCAAAAATCTTAATCGCCAGACCCCTACCATGAATAAGGTAATGGCAATGTCTCCCAAGAGAGGTTTATAACTGGACCTTAACGATAATGCTAGACCTCTTCTTATCAACACAGATTGCACCAATGTTATTACCATGCTTAAAGAGGATAATACTATGTATTCTAATTTAATTGTTAAGTGTGGGTTATTGCTTCATAAGTTGGATGTAGCAGCTCTGGTACACATCATTAATGAGAATATAAACTTGCATATTTGCTGGAAAAGAAAGGGATGTAGGCAGTTGAAGCAAGGGGCAATAATATTTTTACAGCTCCTCCCATGGTTGTACTCAATCAACTCAAAAAAGACATGCCAGGAACTTTATATGTTAGAAAACAAAAAACAATATTATTAACTGAAGCGACCAGAATATGGAACCTATAACTCCTGAGGAACCTAACTTTGTTTTGTAGGAAGGTCATGCAAGTCATGCACCTCTGACTTAATATATGAAATCTTTTGTGCACCAAAAGAGTATATTTCAAAAAGACATTTTTCCTTTCATGGTGTAGAAAAGAAAATGAACATACAAAGTCTTTTACACTTTAGGTGTGTTGTAAAAAAGTTTTTTAATCTTTTTATGTTTGGTTAGATAAAAAAATCTATGAAAATAAATTCATTAAAAAGGACGATAATTGTTTTCTCATAAAGTAGAGAAAAGAAGTTACAAAAGTGGCATCACATATTGATTATGCTATTCCTGTCCTTTGACACACTTTATCTTCACCCGAACTATCATAAATCAAGGAGGATCTAGAATGAGTGAGGGTGTTCACTCCATCCCTCTAGGAAAAAAATACTACATTTCATATATAAGGTAAAAAAAATTTGTAGTGTATATACATGGACTTTGAAACCCTCAAGCTATTATTAGAGGTTTACTCAATGATATAAGGGGTCAAGATTTACTTTGAAGTTTCAAATTCAAACCCCAAGTATTATATTTATTTTAAACTCCCTTCATGAAAATTTTGAATCCGATATTGCATAGCTATTAACTCCACCTCCTTCCAAGGAAAAAAAGACAAGAAATCTACTTTTTTATTTGAAAACTATTTTTCAAGAAAATATTTACCTTCCTACCGGACAACCCTTTTTTATTAGATTAAGGAAAAAGATCTTGAAATATCCTTCAATTTTGAGATTTAGAGTTAATATGCCTCTTGTTTTAAAAAAGGCTCACATATACCCTCAACGCCTAACAAATAAAGCACATTTGTCCATCTTCCTAACAGACTTCTGTTTTTTAAATTAAAAAATTATTTTTATTATCTTTAATTAGAAAATTATCACGTGGCTATAAAAAATAGTTTTAATCCATTTTCTTTGTGCTTTTAAATCTGAGCTTGAACTCACCTACAAAAACAATTAAAAACTCATCTAGTAAAACATCACTTTATAGTTTCATTTGTATCTAGCGTGGTTGATTCGCATGTGTTGAGTCCTTGCTTGTTTTGTTTGACAGATGGATAGGTCTAGAGATTCATCCAACTGAGTTGATGAGCTCCAGTAAATAGTAAATACCTGGGTCAACTTCCAGGGACATAGGCAAGGGCTGAGGTAGAGCCCGAGATAGATCTTGAGGGGTATCCCCATATAGGGGTTGATCTAGGGTAGTTTCACTTGAGTCGAAGATCGATAGTGCTAAGAAGCAGGTTCTTCCAGAGTATGTTGTATCCTTTTTTGTTATAGGATACCTTGCTTAGAGTTTTTGGGATACTTGAGAGTATGTCATAGGGTGGTAGATCCAAAGTTTCATAAACTAGGTTTGGGGCATTAACCCCATATCAGCATGTTATTCTGAGGGTTCATGATTCAGTGGGATAGCTACCCGTGATTACAGTTCAGGTGGGTCATCCACCCGTGGTCCAAGTTCAAACGGGATAGTCACCCATAGTTTAGGGCCAGGTGGGGTAGCCACCTATTTCACATCGAGTTCATGAGCTTCAAATTCCAAGGGTTAGAGTTATAGACACAGTTGTTGCTGAGATGACAGATAAGATGTAGCGCCAGTACGAGAGATTTAAAAAGATAGACCCACCTCAATTTTAAGATGGGCAGAGTGAGGATCCATTTGAGTTTCTTACTACTTGCCATGAACTTCTACAAAGTGTTAGGTTGGTACAGACACATGGGGTAGACTACATAGTTCTGCAACTTCATAGGCCATGCCGATAGTGGTGGCATTCTTATGTTGATTCTAGACCAGGTAGGTCTCTTTTTATGACTTGGGAGATATTTTCTCAATCTTTTGAGGATAGATATGTATCCCATAGTATGAGCGATAGTTCCGTAGTTTGATGAGCTAAGAAAGTAGGGGATTGTCGTTGATAAGTATGTGTCTCACTTTTATAAGCTATTTGGCATGCATAGCTAGATTTTTGTGAGGGGTTTGATCACTTCTCTCTAGAATTTGGTATTTACATCTTTACAGATTCCAAGGCTACCTTGCATAGTGTTATTGAGGCAACGAGAGGGTCTAATCAGTTGCATAGAGGTCAGCCTAGTGACAGAAGGGGTAAGAAGCCCTATCCTTATGGTCATTTTTTTGGTGCCTCATCTGGAGGTAGGGCATCTTTTCATCATATTGGCCATTCTCACTACCGATTACCATTTCAGGAAGCTATGCAAACATCAGATGCTATTCAGGTGGTTTAGAGTGAATCTAGTCCAGTACCAAGTCATTTGAGTCTTATTAGATTAGTTCAAGCTGGGGTGACCATTCAGCTTCTTAGTGTTTCTCACATCATCATTCTACACCCAGAGAATTTTTCACTTGTTGTGAGGTGGGGCATATGATGAGATAGTGTTCTTATGGTACATTTACAAGGGCACAACAAGCTCGACGGTCCTTTAAAAAATCTTATGCTTCGGTTAGATCGCCAGCACCTTATGGTAGATTTGAAGGAGGAAAATGAATAGGTAGACGTGCACCAACTGGCAGGGATATACATTAGGTAGGCAGAGATCAAGGTCGTGCTCCACTTCAGCCTAGAGGTGGGCGTACATAGTGCTATTCCTTTTTTGGTAGACTTGAGGTTGAGTCTTTCGATGATGTGATCACAAGTATCGTCCCAATTTTCCATAAGCCTATATCTGTTATGTGAGTTCTTTGCCAAATTAGGTGGATTAGGGAAGAAACTAACTATTTTCATCTTGAATCTAGCACCCTTAAAAGGTATTATTCCTCATAAAAGAATTTCAATTGGGTATCTACCTATTTATATGTATGAACATGCTTTGTTATTGGTTTTGACATATTATCTGATGTATTGACTATACCTCTTCGTGTATCTACACCCATTGGTGAGTCCTTACTGGTGGATCGGGTGTTCCTATCCCGTCTTGTTGGGGTATAAGACTATGTATACTTGATCTTACTTAATAAGGTAGATTTTGACGTTATTTGGGTCTGGACTAGCTTTCCCCATATCATGATGTTTTAGGTTTCTATGCCAATACTATTACCTTATGTATACCTGGTATTCTGAGGGTAGAGTGGAAGGGTAGTGTGGGTTGTATCCTCTTAGGGTGATATCTTTCCTCCAGGCTGCAGAAGTTGGTAGAGAAGGGTTGTTTAACTTATATAGCCTTCGTGAGTGATATTAGTGTTGATCCCCTTCCCTTAGAGTCAGTCCTTATGATTAGGGATTTTTTTGATGTATTTCCAACCGACCTTCCTGGTGTCCTTCTTGATAGAGATATTGATTGTGGAATTAATTTAGAGTTGGGCACTAAGCCTATTTCTCTTCCTTCTTAATGCATGGCTCTTTTTGAGCTGAAGGATTTGAAGGATCAGTTGCATGACTTTCTTATCAAGGGTTTTATTTGTCCTAGTGTGTCACCATGGAGTTCCCAGTCTTATGAAGAAAAAGAATGGTTCTACGCATATGTGTATTAACTACAGACAGTTGAATAAAGTGACCGTGATGAACAAGTATTTGTTGCTCTGTATTGATGATTTATTCAACCAGCTTTAGGGTTCTGCTATTTTTTCTAAGGTTTATTTCAGTTCCATGTACCATCAATTGAGGCTTAGAACTTTGGATATTTCAACGATAGCTAATTGGACTAAATATGGCCACTATGAATTTTTGGTGATGTCTTTTGGACTTACTAATGACCCAACGATGTTCACGGATTTGATGAACGATGTATTTCAGCTATTCTTATACTCTTTAGTGATTGTCTTTATTGATAATATCTTGGTGTATTTTAAGACTGAGGCTGACCATGTTCACCACTTGAGAATTATACTTAAGAGATTGCGAGATGAGAAATTATTAGCTAAATTCTCTAACTGTGAATTTTGGTTAAGTTGTATGGAATTCTTAGGAGACATGGTGTCCAAGAAGGGCATTATGGTTGATCCAACCAAGATTGCAATAGTTCATGATTAGGTGAGACCTACCTCATCGATCGATATTTGGAGCTTTGTTAGGCTAGCTGGGTATTATAGGAGATTTGTATCGGGTTTCTCTTCTATTGTAGCTCTATTGACTAGGTTAGCTCAGAAGAATGTGGATTTTAAATGGTCGGATGAGTGTGAGGAGATCTTTCAAAAGCTCAAATATTTATTAAATTCTGCTCCTATTCTTACTTTTTCCACATAGGGTACAGGCTTCTCCGTGAAATATGATGCTCTTAGAGTTGTCTTAAATAGCGTATTGATGCAGGAGGATAAGGTAGTGTCCTATTCTTTGAGTTAGTTAAAGGTGCATGAGAATAACTACCCTACCCATGATTTAGTGTTTGTTGTTGTGGTATTTGTTTTAAACTGTTAAAGACATTACCTTTATAGAGTGCATTGTGAGGTGTTCACTGATAATAGGAATCTCCAATATACTTTGAGCCAGAAGGATCTTAATTTGAGGCAGCACTGTTGGTTAGAGTTGTTGAAGGACTATGACATCACTATCTTATATCACCCAAGTAAGGCCAACGTGGTAGTGGATGGTCTTAGTAGGAAGGAAGTCCTCGAGTATGGATAGTTTGGCTTATATTTAGGTTTATATGAGGCATTAGATAGAGATATTCAAGTCTAGCTAATGATCTGGTTAGATTGCAGAGTTTTGGGGATAATGGTGATCTTACTTGTGTGGAGTCCCGTTTTTCATTGAAGGAGCAAATTTAGGAGACTTGGTTCGATGATGCTAGGACGAGGACCATTCATGGCAAGGTGTTGAGAGGTAAGGCAAAGGTAGTTGTTCTTGATTCTGAGGGAGTTTTGAAAATTAGAGATCGAATTTATGTCCCTAAGTCCGATGATTTGGTCAGGTTGATCTTGGAAGAGGCTCACAGTTATAGATATTCCATTCATCCAAGGGAAATGAAGATGTATCATAATTTGATCCAGCATTACTGGTGGTGTGGTATGAGAAAGGACATTGCGGACTTTGTTTCTAGGTAATTAAACTGTCAGCATGTAAAGTTTAAGCACCAAAGGCCAGGAGGTGTGTCACAACAGATGCCTATCCCCCAGTAAAAGTAGGAGTGTATAGCGATCGATTTCATTATTAGGTTTTATGATACTTAGGGTGGTTATGATTTCATATTGGGTGGTTCTTGATCGTTTGACTAAGTCTCCACATTTCATTCCAGTGAAGGTGAAGCACAGTGCTCATGAGTTGGCTCAGATTTATATTAGCCAGATAGTTCGGTTGCATGGCATTCCTGTATCTATTATATCTAGACAGGGTACTCAGTTTACTTTGCATTTTTGGAGTACTATATTGTGTAAAATGGATACACATCTTGATATGAGCACAACCTTTCAACCTCAAACCAATTTTTAGTTTGATCACACTATTCAAGTGTTAGGTGGTATGTTGTGAGCATGTGTATTGACTTTGGTGGTCATTGGGATCGAATTCTACTGCCTTTAGAGTTTTCCTATAACAACAATTATCATTTGAGCATTCAGATGGCACCTTTTAAGGAATTATTAGTAGGAGATATAGATCTCTGATTGGGCGGTTTGAGACTTCAGAGGAGAGGCCATAGAGGACAAATCTATCATAATAAGAAGATTAGGTCTTTGGAGTTCATGGAGGGTGAGAGAGTGTGGTTGAAAGTGTCACCCATGAACTGTGTGTTAAGATTTGGGAAGAAAGGTATGATGAGTCTGCATTTCATTGGTCCTTTTGAGATTTTAGAGAGAAGGCGAGAAGTGGCTTACAAGTTATCCTCGCTACCTGGAATGTCCGTGATGCATCTAGTCTTTCATATTTCTATGCTTCAGAGGTATATGCCTGTTGAGTCTCATGTGCTTTAGTGGCATACTTTGAGTTTAGACCTAGATTTGTCCTTTGAGGAGGATCCAATCACCATTCTTAATAAATAGGTTCGAAAACTTCGAACAAAAAATATACCTTCCGTGAAGGTGCAATGGAGGGTCGAGAGATCAATGAGGCTAATTGGGAGATCGATTCATATATATGTAGCCAATATCTTTAGTTTTTTTACCATTCAAGTACTTCTTCTTTCATATGTTCAATAATGAACGTGGTTTCTAATGGTCGATATTGTAATGACCCTAAAGGTCATAGTTTGTTTTAGTGCATCTTTACCCTTTTACCCTTTTCCTAAAGCTTCATTACACCAAACTAACTATGGTTCCATTGTTGTATTAGGAGAGGTATGAGTTTGAGTATAAGAGTTTGGGAAGTTTAAGCTTTGAAGCTTTAACCAAGAAATGAGGAACTATATG
>JBDJHY010540970.1:0-18916 GCA_039654485.1 Withania somnifera
TTGAGATTCTAAAGAAAAAGAAAGATGTGGCTTACAAGTTAGCTTTACGATCTGGGTTGCTGTGGTGCATTTAATTTTTCATATTTCTATGCTTTGAAGTATTTGCCCGATGATTATTACATGCTTTAGTGGGATTCTTTGAGTTAGAGCCTAGATTTATTATTTGAGGAGGAGTCATTTCTATACGTGATAGATAGATTTGGAGGATCCAGACTAAAGAAATACCTATTGCAAAGGTGTAGTAGAGACACCGATAGATCGAGGAGATATGCATAGCCAACATTCTCACATGTTTCACTATTCAGGTACTTCTTTTTTCTTATGTTCGAAGATGAACATAATTTTTAGTGGTGGATGTTGAATGAACCTAAAGGTTATTTTTATTTTTCATAATTATTTTAAGGGTTTGCCCCTTCTTTAGTCCCGTTATATCAAACTAAATATGATCCCATGGTTGGATCGGGTATAGGATGTGATTTGATATAAAACTTTGAGAAATTTAAGTTTTTGAAGCTTTAAGTTCAAATGAGGAACTCTGGGAGTCATCTAGAGTTTGAAACCTTGTGTCAAAATTCCGTTAGTACCATTAGCTCTTGAATGTCTAGTTTGATCTAGTTAAACTCTATATTTCACTTTCATACATCCCATGGTGAGTTTTAGCGCTTAGGCATGCTAAACATTAAAAAGATTGACTTGGTTCAACATTTAGTCTTAAGTGTTCGGATAAAAAATCTAATGGTTTTGGTGGATTCCAGGGGTAGATTTTGGCCTAGAATGAGGGTACCCATGGTTCATAGAAGTACTAGTAGTGTTTTGACCTGTTTGGTGAAAAGTTAGTTTTTGGCCTCTTAATTGTTATCATGTCAGGGAGACCTCGTATGCATTATTTGATGGTTCTATTGAGTTCAGAATATCGAAATTAGTATATGTGCATATCTGTTTTGTTTTCACGGGTTTCGAGTGAACCCTAAAGGCCTATGACAAGTATTTGAGTTATTGCTATTTGCTGTCAAAATAGGTGTTGTCACAGCTATTGGCATAATCACGAGAGGCTAGCACAATCCTTTTAGGTGCCCAAAACCATTTCCTTCGCGATCGCATAGGCTATGATCGCGGTATTTCCCTAAGCACTGTCCCTAGCGATCATGACTCTTCAGCGTGATCGCTGTTAATGACCCTATCCTGCTCAGGCACGATCTAGGCTTGGTAGCACGATTGCGGTGAGGCTCCTGGCAGTAAGAACTAATTAAAATGGAACTTTTATATCTTTTTTCTCATTCTCTCATGGAAACTCACACTAAAACCCCCTTTTGACATAAAAGAACAAGTTTTTCAAGGTTAATCAATTGGCTAAGTTTCCTTAACCTATTCCCATCAAATTTAAGCTACTTTAACATCAAATTTTGTAGAAATTTCATGGTTTTGAATCCTAAACCAATGGTTAATTGTTGAACTTTAAAATGATGGAAAACTTGAGACTTTTGTAATGACATTGAATGGATTTTTGATGAAACTTAATATTTGACATCCCATAGTGATGGTAATACTATTTAGGATTAAAATTCAATCTTGACTCCATGGGCCTAGGGTCTGTTTTTACATAAACCTCGATTGTTAGGTTTTGGGTGTTGATTAGTATGTATTTTTGTATTTCTTGTATGTATGGCTAGATTCCGCTCGATTGGAAGCTATTTGAAAGGTAAAGACACTTGAGAAGCTATTTTCTTCAAAACTAAGGCAAGTTGAAGTTTAATGCTTTCTATAAGTTGCTAACAATTTCTTGCTAATTGTTCCACTTGCTTGCTAATTATTTTGGGACTTGAGATTATATGGATGGTTCAGAAAATTTGTATTATATATCATGTTGATTTTAAAAATGAATAACTAGGAAGAAGGCATACTTGATGATTCGTAGAACCATGAACTTACTTGAATTATAGTGTTAGTTATTGAATCGAAACATATAGTTGGAATTGAATACTTGAATAAGGTTTTAGGTTTAGTTATACACGTGTTGATCAAAAGGTTCACAACAAATAAAAGGTAATCTTAATATCAAAAATGTTGATACCTGGAACATTAAATTGAAATGAGATGTTATTCTTGATAAGAAATTTCCCAAGAGAGATTTATGTATTGAATTAAAACCTCTTCTTTTGATACTTCCTACGGTTGAATTTTGATGATTATTCATTGATGAAACTTGATTATAAACTATGCCTTGATGAGATTATCAAAGTTGTTGATGTTGATTTGGTTGGCCGTAGATCCTTGATTGAGATTTTGGTAAAGAAACAGCCGAGGCTCTGACTAATATCTATCATATGTTGATATGATTATATTATGAAAAAAGCATAGCTGAGGCTTTTACTGTATGCCTATGTTATTTAAATGCCACAACTGATCTTCTAATTGGGTGTCTATATATGTATATTTGAGAGGTATAGCCAAGCCCTGACCGAATACCTGATTATGTTGATTGATGTTAGATACTATCGAGGAATTGAGAAATACCATTTATGATGAGTTATTTTTGGATTGAGGGCCCTATTGACGACTTTGGCTATTGCCAGATTCGGAATTTTGTGATTCTTCATCCTTATTACATGATTTGTTGAGTTATCTATTTAATTATATTGTTTGTATCGTTATAAATTGTTGTTTGGTTGTTGTATACAATTGTTTGCATTTTGTAGTATTGTTGGAGGAATGGTTGGGAGATTATGGGGCTTTTATTTCCTTTTATAGTTAGTCAGCCAAGGATGCTGCTGAGTACCGTTGTTATAGTACTCACTCTTGCTTTTTTTACACTTTCATGTAGGTACCGAGCCTCAAACTTAGCAATTTACCCTTTTTTCATCAATCTAGGAAGGCTTTGAGGATCTAAAGGTAGTTAGTCACTCTTTCATCAGTTGCCACAAGTTTTCTCTTTTTATTTATTTCATAGTGTCTTTAATTTGTAAAGACTCTGTATGCGTATTCAGATTCCTTGTGTTATATTCCATAATGTCTTGTGACACGTGTTCTTGGGTAGACTTATACACTTACATATTATCATATTGACTTCCACATTTGGATTTCTATGATTAAGTTCTTCTTTTACCTGTTTTGTTACATTTCAATGACCTATCAAGATTGGAGAGATAAGTGACATCATGTCCGATTTTGGGACGTGAAAGTATTCTATTTATAACTATATTGCACTCGTTTGGAAGATCTAATGAAGGGCAAGGTGCACAGTTGAGATATTTCCTTCACTTCTAAGGCAAGTTGAGGTTCAAGGTCTTTTTATAAAACTTTGATGTGTTTTACGTGCTTCATTGTTGTGGTTAGTGACTTGATTGATTATGTATTTGGAGGTTGATGGGTTTTTTTACAATATGGAATAACTTGAATAAATTTGGATCGTTAAAAAGACCAAGGATATGGATAATTACTTGAATAAATATTGGAAAACATCATAAAAAGGGAAATTGATGTTTTTGTTGTGATAACTTGATGAAATTGATATTATTGTTGTGGTAACTTGTTGACAACTTAATTTCATTATGATTTAATTGGATTGACATCATAGTTGTAGTCACTTTCTCATAATATTTATATTATTATATAGGATAGGGTACCACATCGGTATAGGTATACATTACATAATTTATATTATCAATTATTATTACTTGTTGAATCGGGTACCACACTGGTATAGGTGCATCTTGCACATTGTTATTATCCTATTGGATCGAGTATAACATCGGTATAGGTGCATAGATTAGATAGACCAATGGGTCCTTTCTATCAGAATAGCATATGTATACATATTTTTATTCATGCATCATGATTATTTGATATTTGTGTATTGATTTGAGATTTTTTAATACTTGTTGATTTATTTGAGATCATTTGCTACATGTTGATGAATTGATATTATTCAATACATATTGATATCTTTTTATTTATTATTTATCGTGAATGAGGGAATCATTACACTTAATATGCCCGATCAGCGCACTTTTTTGTTTTACGCCCCATAACTCTTCCTCAGTCAGGCTTAGGAAGAATATAAGAGCAAGTATTAGTATCATAAAAAAATCCTTACTCATCATAGATATATTTTCTCACGACAATTGTGACCTATCGGGAGAATCGATGATTGCATCCAAGATGTAGTGCTAGTAAATATGAGACTTTCCAATTGGCTAGTCATAAATAGCTCCAGGGCTATGGAACAAATAATTATCTCGGACCTAGACTGAGGTATTAATGGTAATTTTTTAATCTCACAGAAAAAAATGTGATATGATGAGATAGAATGAAATAGAAACAAAGATAGAAAACAGGTACCTAGTCCCTTTATCCCAAATATCTCTATTGTTTAAGAATATTTGATTGTTTGAGAATATATGATACTTATTGATGAATTGAGTTCATTAGTAAGTAATCATGATCTAAGATTATGTTAATTTGACGAGTACTTGAGGTCTCTTGTTAACTGTTGAGAATCTACATATATCAGATAATTGGGAATTAACAAAAATTCCTTTGAACTTATTAAACTGTATTGATGTTTAGGATGTTGTATATAAACTGTTTGTAGGTGTCATTATTTTATAGTTAGACTAGCCTAGAATGTTGTTAAGTGTCGTGGTTTTGTACTCACGTCTTGCTTTTCTGCACTCTGTGCATGTATTGAGCCCCAGACTTCTTGATTTGTCTCCCGTCTGCAGTTCAGGAGCATCCTTGAGTATTTCTGAGGTAGTTGACCATCTCTTCATTCGTTACCGAAGATATCTTTTATCTTTTGTTTTGTGATGTCTTTACTTAATAAAAATGGTATTGAGACTATGTATTTTCGTATGACTCTAGTAATTGCTTGTGACAGTGGCAACTAGATTTTGTCTTGTGACTATGTATACAAATTTACTTTTAACATTCATTACTATTTCCGTGTGTTTACTTTAGTTTGGATGACCTATCACGGTGGAAGATAGGTGTCGTCAAGATTGAATTTTAGGTTGTGACATCTTATTATCTCCCTTTATATAGGAAAACTAAAATATATCCACGATCTCCTTTGGAGAATTTATCTTTGTAAATCATGATATATCAATTAATCATATATTGCACATTAAAAGGTGATTATATGGAAATTATTTGGTTTCTAGTCCGGAACCAATGGCGAGAGGCTAATATATTTTATTAGTCTAGTTCATTCAAGTACTGTAGTACAAAAATATCATAATTCAGACCAACATATCAAACTTTGTTCTCATAATCAATGATTTAGCTTATATATCTGAAGCATTTAATGCCAAATCGACTTGCATATTAATAATCATTATCAAGACGAATATCCTTGATTATATAATCTGGAAATTATACTCTTAACTCAATTATTTTTTGCAAACAATTTTGCGATTGTCAAATTGTAGGTTAACAATAATCGCACATGTGATTATCTTTTAGATGCATCTTAACATATCACATGAAAAGTGAAGGGGACCATATTCACCTTTTATACTTTTCAGAATTTATAGGATTCAGTCCCAACATTTATTGATCGAATCAACTTATCACTAGAACAAATAACACAAATAATTCTTGAAGAATCTTCCAGTTCTTCAATATGTATCCAGTACTCAATATGCACATCTTCAGAATGGAAAAACCACTCATGCCAATAAATAAAATTATTTGTACTTGTAAACTTCAACTTTACCATGATTGTGCTATCTATTTGAGTAAATTTGTGATATACCATTTTAGGAGTAAATTTCAAATTTACTACTTTGAAAGAAAATTTCAAAATATTTCTTCAATTATTACATCTCTTCTAGAGGTGGGTCGTGATATCTTCATAACCAAGAACAAATTCATATTTATAAGCTTTATTAAATACTATCGAATTCACCCCAGTGAATAGATTTGTATTTACTTATCAAAAGTTCTCATTCCCTTGGAATGTAATATAATTATTTGAATGTGTTTTTAACCATTCGTCTTCACTTAAACTTAATGCTATCAAATTCTTCTCATATAATGGAGTTGAACGTATTTAAGCCTATCAAGTATGATAACTTAGAACCTCTTAATTTAATTCTTCATGAGCAAATTGATGCACACATATAGTGTAGAGAATTTTTCTCTAATATATCTTTTAGAGTATACCAGAATTCAAAATTTTTTGTTTTAAAAGTAATTATTATTAATTCCCTCCATGCGCATATTCATATATCTAACCACTTGCTTTTTACAGACCTATTGAAAGTTTGTATCACATTCTCTCCATGGAATACGGAAAATCAAAGGGCTGGATTTCAAAACTTTTCGTTAAAAGCACATTTTGTGGCCTTGTCATTATTATATTATCACTATTGTGTATTAAGACTTAAAATCCAATGTCTTGTCCATATAAATGCATGTTAGGATATAATTTATAGGAACTCAAACCCAATATTTTTATTATTATGATACATCAAGACTTCAATATAACCCGATGTCTTATCCTCTTAATGCGATGGGACTTAATCTTTCCACAATCAATAATAAAATAGGCCATAATATAATAATAAAAGCTCAGTCCTAAACTTTGTGAATTGTTATCACTTTCTGATATTTATAAATCAAAAGAGAAATAATTAAATATCTCTTAATTGGATTTAGATAAAAGTTAGAACACAACTTTAAAAAAATTGTGTACCGACTAGATCGCTAGCAAATTAGTAACATTCATTGGCTTTATGTTTTTTTTCAATTCCTTAATAGGTTAAAGGCCCATGCTAATAATGTGTTATAAAATAATACAGCAAGAACAATATTTAGGAAGAAGAGAGGAGAGAAAAAATAATTATTTCTTGTGATGGATGCTTGAGGGATTTTGAGGGACGAAGAAAATCCCTCTTGTAGGAAAAAATTGGCCTTAATTTTCCTTGATAGACATAGAAAATAGACATTTATTATAATACCGATATATTTTAAACGTCTTACTTTTAGTTTTTAATTTAAACTAAATTAAATTTAATTTGTTACATTATTTAAAATTAATTTTATAGTTTATTCAAAATTTTCACTCTAAGAATTTAGTCTTTTCGGAATACTTAATTTCATCTCTCTCCATGTAATTGATACAGTTTTATTGTTTTAACTAATATTTTCATGTGTACATAATATATCAAGAACTCAAAAAATAATAAAATTATTATAAAATCAAAAAGAGAATCCTATAAAAGAAGATACAAAATAAATTACCAGAATCCTTAACTCTTTAGATAAATGCTTTGAATTTCATATTATTTAGCAGCAATTTCCTTTCATGATATACATCAAAACTTATCTTAATTCTTCGATGAAAGAATATAATCTAACATTTTAAAAATATTTTAAGGCTTACATTCTTTGAATTTTAAAAATATTATTAAATTTACATCCGAACAATGCATGTCCAGGTGTTTAATTAGAACTACCAATAGGTACAATGAAAATATAGGAAAGGACTGATAAGTTATTAATAATGATTATCGAAGAATTAATATTTACAGCAATTACCTAAAATAGGAGAAAGTCAAGTGAAGGAGGGGTAGAAGAAAAAAAGACAAGTTTTAGTTAACATCTAGAATTTCGAGGCTCATAATTAAAATTCAACAGTTCTATCAGCTTCAAGAATGTGAATTTTGGTCTATGAGAACCTTTAGTTTGAGTTTTGGGATTGCCAGAGTTATTTTATGTGCTTATACGGGATATTTTGAAAGTTTAAGCTCAAAGTTTGACTAATATTAATGTTCAGAATTATATTGCTCAAATTTAAATTCTGCCAATTTTGTTAGTTCCAACAGGTGGTTGTTGGGGTAGGAGGGTTCAAATTGGAGTTGTTGGTGCATTTTAGTCATTTGGTAAAAAAAAAATTAGTTCATATTTATTCTTGGTGAATTTCGAGTTAAGAAGATCACAAATTTATATTTTGCTGGTTTTGTTTAGTCTGGAACATCAAGATCAGTCATGTGCATATGTGGTTTGTGTTCATGCAGTTTTGAATGAATCCTGAGGATCTTCTCAAATAATTTTTGGTCCTAGTGCACTAATGGTGCAAAGGTGATTAACCCTTTGCATTTTCGGACGGTGGACTACATTCACGAAGGGTGTGAAGTATTCGTCTTCAAGTTTGTAGAGGGTGGCTGATCTGGGTCTAGTGAAAACCCTTCATTGCATTCACATTGGGTAGGGCGTTAGGTTGGTCCCGCTCATGACTGATCATTCGCGTTCGTGGAGAAATATCCATAGTCAGTGTTTTTAATGGCGACTGTTTTTTCACATTCCAAAATTGGGACTTTGTAGACTTATCTTGGGGAAATTTAAAAGGTGTTATTCAAGATCAAGTCACTTGGTAAGTTTCTAAATCAATTTCTCATCATTTTTCATTAATTATTTCGTGATTTCATCTTCAAATCTTGATTTTTAAAATTAAAATTTAAATTTCTTTTTAATCTAAGCTTTTAAATTGTATTTTGAGCTTTTGAAGATCGATTTTAACTCGAATTCAGATGAAATTTCATATTTGGACACCTCAAGTTATGGTAACATGATTTTGAAATAAAATTTTAATTTGCCCTTAGGGCTCAGATTGGACTTTTTAGTTGACTTCCAAAGTATGAAACTATGGATATCAATAGCTTCTTTTCTTATGAATAATTCATATTTTACAAAATTAGGCTTGTTCAAAGGTTACCTAGAAGGGAAAGGGAAAGATTTTAGTATTTTGTCTCCATTTAAGGCAAGTTGAGGTATTTTTATTCCTTTCCTAAGATTTAGATGTCTATATCATGATAATCATAGTGGGAGTAAATCGAAATACTAGGGTCCAATATAGGTTAAGTGGACGAGCATCTATATGGTACTATTATATCTACCTTGGGATTAAAATAAGAAATAGCTAATGAAACAACATGGTACTTGATATTTGGATCATAAATTGAGATTGTTGATACCATTGAGTTAATTTACTTATTGAGAGGCCTATGTGGTAGCCCTACGTGATTTATTCTTGTGATGCTCGTGTAGGGGCTTGTGTTACTTATTTCCTTTCATTCTTTCATTCTAATCATGTTTGGTTAACTTAGCTGGGTACTGATACTTTCTTTGTTCTCTCAACATATGGCTAGGACCATGAGTTTCAATTAGTAGAGACGATGAGGCTATTTCTTCACTTGTTGCCTGTGGTTAGAGGTCATGGACGAGGTAGAGGTAGATCCAGAGATGATGCACCAGTTATGGGAAGTTCCAATAAAGCCTCCCCCGATTAAGAGTTTGAGAATGGAGGGGACCAACTCCTAGTTGAAGAGGTGAGCCCAGGATAGGTCCCACCTAAGTATGCTTTTGCACCATTGCTTCAGGACACTTTTCTCAGAGTTTGGGGTCTTGAGGGGATTTCTCAAAGTGGAGGTGCAGGCAAGAACTTATAGAGTTGGTTCCTATACCCTAGATCAGCAGTAAATTCCTGTTTTTTCAAGTTAGGTGGGTCAGCCACCAATTGCTCATAGGTTTGATGGTATACCCTTGTTAAGTATGGGAGCCATAGGTATGGCCAGGCCTACCATGTTCTATGAGGAGCAACACATATATGAGTGACACAGGAAGATAGACCTACCCCAATTTCATGGTAGGAAGGATAAGGATGCTAATGAATTCCTTGTCAATTTTCACGAGTGACTCCACTGTATTGGTTTAATACAGACTCATGGTGTTGATTACATAGTATTACAAATATGTGGCCCAGCTATGAAGTGGTGGCGTGCTTATGTTAATTGTAGACCTACCAAATCTCCTCCTATGACTTGGTATATTTTCAAAGAATTTTCTTGATTGATTTTTCCCTTGTAGTGTGAGGAGGTGTACAATCACATTTGATCTAGGAGGGTATTTCTGTGACTGAGTATAAGACTCATTTCCAAGCCTTGTTTGGGTATGCTTTGATCCTTCTTGATAAAAAGGATAAGATTCATTGATTTATGAGAGGTTTGATCTATATTATTTATACAATAGAGTTTAGAGTAGCCCAACAAGGGGCTACCTTCTAGGATATGGTTAAGGCGACAAAGGATATGATGTTGGTGCATAGGGAGGAGGTATTTGGGTATCTGAGGGACAAGAGGTACCATACATGTAGATAGTTTTCTGGTACCTCATTAGGGATAAGATTTCTCTTAAGAGGGGTTTTCTCTCTCAAAATCGTGGGCCAATTCATGCAGCCATGTGGACCTATGAGGGTGACTATTTAGAAAGGTTCTTCACACATTTATTCTTAGCGACCATTAGGTCAGATTACCTAGGGCTATTCTCATATGTCTTCAGGAGAAGGGTATTTTCATAGGGTATTAGGTTATGGTGTCCATTCAGATTCCTTATGTTCATCTAATAGACCATGGTTCCTGAATCATGCTATACGTGTGGCGATCCTGACATTTATGGAGAGATTTCCCACAATCTAGATAGATGGGTCCAGAGAAGATTTCTCAGACTCTATCTATAGTATCAGCGCCTCTAGATAGGGGCTGAGGTGGATCGCAGACCATTAAGGGTACTCAGTTGACTGGTATAGGAAGTTTCAAGGGAGTGACCCATTATGGTGGTGGTAAAATCTAGTGTTATGCTTTCCCCAGTAGACCTGAGGAAGAGTCTTCAGATGTTGTCATTATAGGTATTTTCTAGTATGCTATCGACTTGCCTCTGTACCATTTGATCCTGTTCTACTTTCTCCTATTTGTCAGCCTACTTCAACTCTTATCTTGATATGATTTGTGATTCTCTGCCTATACCTACGTGTGTCTACTCAACTATGTGATTGTTTAGAGGTAGATCAAATGTACTAATCTCGTGTTTTTATTTTGTTAGGGTATGATGTGTGGGTAAACTTGATTATGTTAGATATGGTAGGTTTTATTTGTGTTATAATTTCAATAAATGACAACAACATTTGCAGGAACCAATCAAGATCCATAAACAAGTCAACTAAAAAAACTTAGAATGACTTGTTTAAGAATTGATCACACTATTCACAATGGCTAAAAGAAATCAATATGATCTATGAAAGAGTTACTTTAAGATAATGGGTTAATGTTGCTGAGATTAATGGTTCTATTGACCATTAAAAGGGGAGATTCTCAAAAGGTGGTTGAAAGTCTCAACAACTATCTCATTTATTAAGATTTCACTGGGTGATCAAAAGAAACCAATGCAGTGTCGTTTTTTTTCTTGAAAATATTCCACCATTTTGATTACTTTCAAGAATCAAATCTCTTGGGTTGTTCAAAAGGGTAGTTTCTCACATTTATATAAAGAACTAGTCTTCAAGAGGATAAGCATGCTCTATAACTCCTTTACTACTTTCACTTGTTTTTTGTACTTTTAATAAGCTTATATTACCTTGTGTTATACTGTGTCCAAAAAAAAAAGAGGAGGAAAAATTCTAGTGAGGCATAGCATGAAAACATTTGAGATAAAAAAGAAAAGAGTGTGAACATAATTTTTTGTAGACTCAGTGGATTTGTAATAGTTGAGAAGACTGAGTTTTGTGTAGACTCAATTTTTTAGTAATTATTGTACAAACTGTGTAAATTCAATTGATTTTTAATCATTTAAAATATTGAAACCCTTTTTCAACCCATGGGGACTAAATTAAGGCTCATGTTTGGCCCCAACCAATATCAAAATATTATATGTTGATTTACCCTTCTGCATTTTAGTTAAACTGAATATTCATCAAACTATAGTCACAATCGACCGAGTCTGTATGACAACCAACTAAGGGAAGAAAAAATTACTATTCACTATCCCTCTTGCACGTTCAATTGGTATCAAAGTAAAGTTTCACATTTATTCCTTAACAAGTAAAGATCATGACTCAACATATTGCTGGAACTTTATTCTAGGATGAAACTTCCGGATCAATACCTTTTATTTAAATGGGAAGTATTTTTCACATTGGAAGATTAGGATGGAAAATTTTATTAAATTATATGATGTCAAACCATGGAGAATGATAAAGATTTATGACTTTTATATTCCTCTCACAAAAAAATAAATAATGATGGAACTACAAGTGAAGTTATTTCATAATTACACAATTACATAAATAAACAAATGGATATTATTCAAACAAACACCAATACTAATATTATTCTCTATAAATCCATCAATGAAGATGAATATGAAAAAATATCTAGCGGTAAAACAACAAAAGAATTATTGGACAAACTCGAAGTAACATATGAAGGAACTGGCAAAGTCAAGTAAACTATCATGATTCTACTAGTACATGACTATAACCTCTTTGAAATGAAGGAAGGAGAATAAATAAAGGAGATGTTTGAAAGTTTGGTAAAATCATTGGAGAACTCAAGATTGTGGGCAAGATCTATCTTGAGACTGATCAAATCGCAAGAATTCTTAGAAGTCTTCCTGCAAAATGGCATGCAAAAGTTGTAGCCATTGAAAGTATGAACATTAATAATCTTACCTATGATGAACTCAAGGGAGATCTTATTAATTTTGAAAAGGATTATCTAAACAAAAAATGTCAAGATAATAATAAAGCGGTGGTTGCATTGAAAGAAGCTAAAGAAATTAATGGTAAAGAAAAAGACGTCGAAGAAAATGAAATGGATTTTTCAGTAGATCAGTGATAGAAAATCTTTCAAAAACTAGATTCAGTAGCAGAAATAAGTTGAATTACTCAGAAGGGAAAAACAACTCTGATCAAACAAATAGCAATGTTAAATGCTATGAATATGGGAGATATGGACACTTTGCTGTAAATTATCGATAAATAAGACACAAGACTCAAAAAAATAACTAAAAAGGCACTTAGCAGGTGGAGTGATGAAGATATATCCTCAGACGAGAAAAAAATCCTCAGACATGCGTTTCATCGCCATTAGAGAAACACGTAACGTAAGATCCTCGACTTGTGATAATTATTATCGATTAAAAGACTTGTTGTATCGTGTTTCCACTAATCTAAACTTTGTCTACAATGATTTAAAAATCTTCAAAAAGAAAAAAAGGGAGTTAGAAGTAAAATTGGAAGTAAGTGTCTTTGAAAGAGACTTGCTTGAGGAAGAAATTCTTGAACTCGAGACTGAGTTAAAAACTCAGAATAAATCTTTTAGAAATGGGTCCATCAAGTCTATTACTTCTTATAAAATCCTGGTAAGAAAAAGCTTCATGACTTTTCAAAACCTTCTTTTTATTCAACAAGTAGCAAAACTCAAATAGACTTTGTAAGTTAGACCACTAGTTATGTTTCTGCTAGTACTACATTTTTCAAAAGTAAAAATTATGATAGAATATTTCCTTACACCTATTATTATTGTGAAAAAAATTGGCATAAATACAATAACTATAGATTTTATTCCTCTCATTGTCAACAATGAACATGGAGACCCAAAGATCAAAATAAAAATTCTAATTATGGAGGATCTAAGAATACTTGGGTACCAAAAAGAAATTAGGTCAATATTCTGCAGGATCTCTGTTCTGAATAAGAAATGCTGCTTAGATGCCTGGATCTTTGATAGTGAACTTTTAAAGGGAAACAAGTACTCTTAAAACTTTCCTTCACTCTAAAAATTATATAGAGTGTTATTATACTAGTTCATTAAAAGCATTTTGGGAAAGACTTTCATGATATCCAAAAAGAAAATTGATCTGAGTCTCAAGATTGGTCAAAAATCCTGTTCGACAAAGGTTCGTTGACTAATCACATTGGATCTTATCATGCCCCAAAGCTCAACCCTAGGAATAATTGGAATCCTTAGCTACTAAGTTGCCCTAGTAGCCTCAAAAGAACCACTTGGATCATTCATAACTCTACTCACATCACTCAGTGGAAGCAATATAAAAAAATAATAGAAATATAATGGGCGCCTCACAGTAATCAATAAATACTCCTCACAGTAATCAATAAATAGTAAGAATAGATAAACTCAAGTCTCCTGAAAGCCTCTACAAGCTAAATAATAGATTGGTAGCACGAGAGTTTATTAACTAATCTCTAATAAATGACATAATAAATAATAAATCTAAATTCTAAGATCTAGAATAATAAATAAAATAATTATATATCTTAACCTCTAATTAAGTGAATCTTCACCTGTCTTCGAGTCTTTTAAAAATGCAAGTAGTGTCAACCTTGAATGTTTGAATGGTTGGAAGTATCTGCATGGGGATTAACACATGCATAAAGAGTAGAATAAGAACAAAAAACATGTACAAAGTACATGAGAAGATATAAAACTGGTTATCCTGTATAATGATAAGAACTATGCAATGCATGACAATCAATCTCAACTTTAGCTCTAACTAAAATAAAAAATTTAGCAGTTTATAATAAAAATAGTTAAGAAAAATCATACTTCAAGTATACTCAACTAAAGCAACTTAAATCATCAGTTTTTAACAAATGATAAAGACTTAATTAAAAATAGGCTTTTACTTTCTTCCTTTGATTATTTAATTTTAGTTTCTCTTTTGGAGTTTCTATAACCGACATACCTCAAGGTGTAAAGAAATGAAGTCCACATATTACCCTATGTGTAAAGGATCTCATATCCCACCATAGGATGAGACACTCTTTCTAGTGGATCCAACTAGACACTCTAGGTACAACTGAGCAATACTAAATAATACCTAACACTGGCTACACAGGTTATGGGTATTGGGAACCACATGCCCACCCTTGGTGCTAATACTCTGCCCATATAATTTACATCAGCACTCAACACTCTTGACATAATAGAACACCCTTAATGGAAGCATAAGTCAACTACAACATCAACACTCTAGACTAATGAAATACCCTCAATAGAACCAACTAGTCCAAAACATCAATTTAAACCTCAATTGGGTGACACTCTTTAATAAAGATATCAATTTTATACTTCTAAGTAAATTTACCCTCATATTATAATTAAAGCTAAATTTATCATCAAAACCCTCAATTAAGCTTAATTAGCCAAAAATAGTCAATATAGACATGCTTTACTTTCATACTCAAAATCATGTAAAAAGTCAAGTAATTATGACACCTTAATGCTCAATTCAAGTTTTAAGAATAAACCCTAAAAACAATCATCAATTCATAAATCAAAGATTCTTTATTTTACTTCAATTTTGAAAATAGGCTAAATCATGAGGACTTGCATAAATAAATAATCATGTAGAAAAATTCATAATTATAACTCAAAAATATCAAGTAAATCATCACTTCAGAGAATCATAGTTTATAGAATAAAATAAGAAACCTGGAATGCTTCTACATATTTAAAACCATATTTAGAAAATGATTTTGGGGAAAAAGGATCAAAGGAGTCCTTGTTGAAAGTCGGCTTACCTAGTTAGAAGAAATTTTATGGATAAAAATTGACAACCAACCTGCTATAAGGAAGTCTCTATGAAAAATCCTATTTCTTGCCTCTTTGGAGAAGTTGGAAGAAAAATCCTTAGTTGATGTGATTTATCCAAAAATATGAATTAATTTAGGGCTTAGGAAATTTATGTTGTCATGTTTATAAGCCAAAATTTCATGGGATTACCCCTTCAATGCATGGAAATTTTAAAAATCCCTTGGCAAAATAAATTAGAACATGACTTGTCACCTTCAACGGACCGTTCCACGGTCCTTGGAACCCATGTACCTTGAAAAGGGTTGAAAAATAATCACTGGACAAAAATCACAGATCAAAACACAGTTTGTAGTTTGTATATATGGTTCGTGGTTTCCAAGCCATGATTCGTGAAAACTAGGAAGCTGACAGGCTTCATTAAAGTGGCCATAATATTTTACTCCGAACTAGAAATGATATGCAGTTTGTTGAGTTGAAAACTATACTCAAAGACCTTTCTTTTGATAGATCAAAAGTCAAATAAATATTCATAAATTAAAATAATCTTTACTTAAAATTGACCCAAGCACAAAGTAACACCAAAACCAAGACGAAAGGGAAGGCCTTGAACTCAACTTTGTATTAGAGGTTGTTTATGGCATTTAATCACTTCAAACACTCATCCACACTTTCATTATCACTTCATCACCAAGACTAAATCTTCAAGGTGTTACAGATCTTATGAAAAAAGATTAAATTATTAGATTTTGAATCAATCATCTTGAAAATCATATTGGTCGCACATACGAATATGTTCTTATAGATGTCTCAAAGAAAGTCAATTATTGAAAGAGGAAGTCATCTAAAAATATTTGAGTTATGATTCTCAAAATAATCATATATGCATTATATATGTTGGCTGAGATTAAAAGAATCATATTAAGAGACTTCCCTATTCAATTCCGAGAAAACTTGTGAATTAGTTTTGAAGTGTGATTTCTTGAAGTTTTTTTTGGAAAGCAATTAACTATACATTTGATTTTAACTATGATAATATTTGGTACCAAACTCTTAATTATATCATGTTTACAATAAATGTCTCATAATCTTATTCATATCTGTTACGTTATTCTCTTAAATATTGTGACCTGATGAATATATTTTTTTATATCTTTTGATAATCTTTTAAACTTTTATTTATCCATTGAATTCTATGTTCTCAAATGTTTTTTATGTCTTACCTTTCCAAAGTATTTTTTAAACTCTTCTTTTATATCCTTTAATCTTTCTTAAATCCTCTATATAACCTTCCTCTTCTCCATCCTAATTTTCAATGGCTCCTTTCAGAAAATTTTTTCCTCACCAGTAAGAAGGACTAGATATCTTTAAACGGAGAAAATCTCACTTCCTCTCCAATATTTGACTCTAAAGGATCTTATTTTTAAAACTCTTCAACCTTAAATAATATGACCAAACGATTTCATCTGGAAACACCTCCTATTGACTTTAAAAGAAGGTAAAGTTTGTTGACAAAGATTTTCTGGATAATAATATTAGTCGTTGGGAGTGTAACAATGCTTCTATCTTCTCTTATCTATGTGACATAACTGTTGTTCATGGAGAAACAATGGTTCTTGATTTTCTTCCTTTCATTTATTGCAACATCAAAGATGTGTTCAAATTTCTCTGATGGAAAAAATCTCTTTTCTTGTAGTAACCCTAAAATTTATTTTTTTTGTTCCAGTGCATTTTGACCCTTTTACCCCTTCCTGTAGCTTCATTAGACAAAACTAAGTAAGGTTTCATGATCGGATTCAAACCACGAAGAAATAGAGTTTGGGAAGTTTGAATTTTGAGGATTTAAATAAGAATTGAGGAATTATTGGGGTTATTTTGAATTTGGGACATTGTATAGCAATCCTTTAGTTCCAGCAGCTCTAGAATGTCAAATTTGGTCTAATTACACATTCATTTCCAGTTTTTAGGCTTTCCGTGGTGAATTTGAGCATTTAGACGGGCTAAACTGAATTATAAGTGAAATAGAAATTGGCTTTGGTCAACATTTAATCTTAGAGTGCTCGAATAAAAAATCTGATGATTTTATTGGATTTAGGAGGTGGTTTTTAACCTAGAATAAGGTTTTTTTATATTTTTCGTAAGTCTCAGGGGCATTTTGGTATATTATAGTTAAAAAGGACCCTTTGCGTGTATCAGTTCAAGGACATCTCGTATCCATGTTATGATGGTTTAGGTGAGTATAAAAAGTTAGAATTTACTATGATTGCATATTTGATTTGTCATCACGGGATTATGATTAAGTCCTGATGGTCCATTCGAATTTGGTTTTCCCTTATGTTTTTAGTGGCTATTATTCTTCTGGTGTAGCTCCAAGGTAACCTTCACGTTCGTGACATATGGGTCACGTTTGCAGAGGGTCCCAATTGTAAGCTCCGCGATCTGTGATAATGTGATCGCAATGTGTTGTGCCTCTATGATCCGCGATCGCAGAGAAAGGATCGCTATTGCGATGTATGGCCATCCAGGACCTCCTTTCCACCGAAGGGCTACTATTCACCTAGTCAAGTTTAAAATAGTGAATTACATTTTCTTTCCTCCTTCTTATGGAAACACTTAATAAAAACCAATATTTGGCAAGATATAATCAAAGTTTTTAAGGATAATTAATTGGGTAAGTTCCCTAAACCTATTTCCATCAATTCTAAGTTACTTTAACATGCTTTGACACCAAAAAATCATGGTTTTAACCCTAAAACAGTGGGTAAATATGAAATTCAAATGTTTACAAAAACTTGGGATTTTTTCTATGAAATAAAATGGGGTTTCAATTAAACTTAATTTTTAGCATCCCCTGGTATTGGGTAACATTATTTTATAGCTATTTCAGAGGCTCAAAGGAAGGGTAAAGCGCATGAATGAGGAATTTTCTCGAAATTATGGAAATTTGGGGTTAATTGGTCTTCTTATAAAGCTTTAGTGGTTACTTGCTAATTGTGTGTAGTTGGAGAAGATGAATATTATTGGGGTTTGATTGTGGTGGTACATGTTGATTCAACATAAGGGAATTAATTATTGACATGACTTTGTAATTCATGACCTTACTCCATTTGTGAACTAGTTGAAATGCCATGAGTTGGGTGAAACTTGTTGGGATAAAATGATAATAAAAAATTGACTCATAATGACTCAATCAGTGTAATTATATCATAGTTGTGAAGCCTTGTGGAGGTTAGGATGAAATGGGTAACTTGATGATTATGTACCCAGTGATGACTTGGTTTATTTAATGCATTCTGATTCGATACCACTTTCCATGCTTATATTGGTATGTGATTATTTGTTCTTATTAAGCATGGATAAAAAATTATGGATATGATTTGGGATATGGGGATCCAAGGCCTATGAAGGACATACATCGTTGAGATATTTCTGGTATTGGCGCCTAAGTTTTCTACCATGTGGTGTTTATAGCATGAAGTTTCTTCCAGAAGGTGATTTATGACCTGAGATTTCTCTTAGGTATTGATATA
>JBDJHY010541078.1:0-16882 GCA_039654485.1 Withania somnifera
CTTTTATTTATAATAATAATAATTAGATATGACATACTATCTTTCATTTATGATAATAATAATAGCAACAAAATAAAATATTTAAGTTGAAGATTCAGCTGCTGCATAGAGGGGTCACTTGCTCTTCCATCTAAGACTGAAGTATCAAGAAATGTAGGCATAAATAGAGATAAGTTGTACATAGCACTGACTGACTTAACCACAGAAATGACCTCTATGATTTTGACCTCGTCCGTTGGAATAATAAATTGACGTGGGAAATGATAAAGCATGGCCCAACTTCAAGTACAAAACAAACATTTGCCATCTATTCTTGTTTGAAGTTCAGTAGATTCAGGACCTATGAATTTTGGGTAGTAGAAAACTGAAGTGCAGGGTTCTTAATCTTACTCTTGAAGAGTTGTAGAGCGAATCAGCAATTTGAAAATCCTTTGGGCCTGTCACCATCCAAAGTCCAGTCGTGATGGCACCTGTTCTAACCCACCTAAATAGGTAAGCCTAAACAATACTACAAGGGTAAATGCGGAAATTAAAATGAGTTAGCGATAAGACAAAAGGTTTAATGCATAAATAAACCAGTTTAAATACCATCCCACAGTTTGGAGTCAATGTGTACAAGCCTCTAAAACAGAATAATACAAATCTGGTGAAAATATACAACTCTCAATGTCTAAAATCCTCAGAAAGAAACCGAATGAAAGACATAAGTTAAAGAGAATCCGCGACGTCTGATGGACTACAAGGAACTACCTCAGAATGCTCTCGAATACAAGCCTCGAACTTTAAATAAAGAGGTCAAATCATGCTATGCCAGGCTCCAAACCTAGACGAAATGTAAAAAAGTAAGGGTGAGTACAAAAAATACAAGGGTACTTAACAAGTATTTCTGGCTGGTACTAAACAAAGTGGTGACAAGCACCTAAAACCGCGACACACCTACCAAACCTCCCACAACTACAACCTGCAAACAGACGATATATCTAGCAGAATATGATAACAGCTACAGGGAGAATAGGAGATATAACAAATAAACTCGCAACATCAGAAACCAACAGTAACAGATCTCAATCCAAATAATAATGTATCAGCGTCACCTCATAGGGCCTCTCCTATAGAATAAAGTATCAACAACAAATAAGCTTGAATCTGGATCAATCTTACGAACCACAATCTCTCCCTTGACCTGTCCAGGTGCAGGCTTCCCCTCTCGAGTCAATTTTCGACTCATGAAAAAATTTCACTAATCGTACTACTGGCTCGAGGAAGAAGTCCTTTAACATCCCATTCAGTCCCCAACACAAGTTCACTCGCGGTGTGAAAGGTACATCCTGGGAATAAAAAATGTACTCCTGGGATAAATTCTAAAATGGACAAGCCAAGGTAAAGGAGTTATAACATGAACGAATGCATACTTAATCACGTTTTCATCTCTATTATCGTATCAATCACTAACTCATTCAGGTGCAGGTCTCCCTTCTCGAGTCAGGTCACGACTTGTGAGAAGATCCCACTCATTATACCCCTAACTTGTGTAAGGAGTCCTTTCACTTTATCAGTCCCCAACACACAAGTCCGCCCGCGACGCAAAGGGTACATTTGGGAGCCAAAAAAATAAACTCGTGGGATGGATTTCAAAAGAATAGATTAAAGTAAAGAATAACTACACAACTCACAACATAAACCATTATTCCATCACAAGCCATAATCAATCTGCCTATCTCAACTCATCCTTAATAATAACTTTTCTCGTTCTGTTCATCATTATCAATAAGCTTTCTCATTTCACTTTCACGAGGATATAAGTGATCCCATCTCATCAAAACCATATCAAATATGTTCAACAAATGGTGCATGATGAATAATATAACTAGATAAGTAGGGTACAACCAAAGGCAACCAATACATACAATTCAACTAAGGAAGTATGAATTCAACCGTGTATATCGGTCAATGAATGTGCAATACAATGTAATGTAATGCTGTGTCATATAGTATATGATGTATGTCTGTCCTAACAGGACCCATGGGGGACTCACGAGGTCTATGTATCCGACTAGAACCATTTTTTGTCGGACCATAACCATATCATAGTGCTCGAAATCATTTACCTTCGGGTCTTACCGAATATCATTGCACAAAATTATTTTTCTTCGGGTTTTACGTATCATATCCTCTTTGTTTTTCTTTTTTTTGTATCATTCATCATTGTCTCATAAGTCTCATTTGTACATAGCAATGTATCAAAAATCAACCACAAATAAACAATTTCATATGCATAATAAAAGATGAAAATTTCACTCAATGAATCAATAAGGCCAGTCATGGGCATAATATTACATTGAGTCATATCAAATCAACCAAAGCCACACATGGACATAATATCAAGCAAAGAATCAATCCAGTGTAAATGACCCCATTTGGGTATTTCAAAAGTCTACAATATCTCAATAGAGAAATCAAGTAATCAAAGAATTTATAGCCATTTTTATTTCTTTATTTTAACGCCACATTCTTGACTCTAATGCTCAGGTGAATACTCGTCACTTCACCCACACTGACACTCCCAAATATTTTCCATTACTCTCAATTACATGAAGCTAGCACATAAACACTTAAGACACTTTGTAGAAGAGTCAAGAACCTCCACTTGCCTTAAAGTGACGAAATCGAGTCATACATGAGCCTTTCCTTTGCGTAACATCTTTAAAGTCGTGAAATCTAGTCAAATACGGGTTAAGCACTTAAGACACTGTATAGAAGAGTCAAGAACCTCCACTTGCCTTAAAGCGAAGAAATCGAGTCATACTTGAGCCTTTCCTTTGCGTAATGTCTTTAAAGTCGTGAAATCTAGTCAAATACGGGTTAAGCATGAGGAAATATGAACAATGACATCCATATTTCTATTTTTGAAATTGGGTACCAAATCACTCTAGAAAGTCTAAACAAATCCATAAGGATAAATCTGGAATTTCCTTAAAAAAATTATGTTACCCATGATTTAAGGATCTCAAAAATGAAATTTGATTGAAAACAAAGTAGAAATTGACCTTTAAAATTAAAAAATACCAATTTAAGTTTTTTCATAAAAATTCCCAAATTTCAACTTTGAAAATAAAGATTTGATGTTAAAATGATAAAATAATCAAGGGGTAATGAAGAATCAATGATTTAAAAGCTTACCCAAGAGTTTTATCTCGAAATCTATCTTTGAAATTAACCCAATATGAGTTTGCAAGGTTCAAAAATAGCAAATGAGGAAGAAAGATTTCAGATTTTATGTACTTCCACGCTCTTTTATGCGATCACGACATATAGTTATACGATCGCGAAGAGCAAATTTTGGGACCCCAAAAAAGTGCTACGTGATTGCGTCACATGGCGCACGATCGCGATGGACATGAAATTACATTTATGCAATCGTGGATTAAGAGCACGCGATTGCGATGCATAGAGGCTTAAAATTACATGATGGCGATTGCTAAGAAAATGAGTTGGCTGCAGTATATGTAGATGACAATAGATGAAGCTCAAAATCAAACATTTCAAATGTACCCTCGGGATTTGTTCGGAACCCAATGTACACAAATCATATATGCTATCCTGCTAAATTCAACGTTCCGGACTCAACGGAACCATCAGAATGAGGATTCGAGGTCTCCTCGACCCGATATCCGCCAAGGCCAATGTAAGACGAAACTTTTCACCAAATGATCAAAAATTCTGGAACCCTTGAAAAATTATTCGAGCCTTCTCCTTCGACAAAGATGACTTCCAAAATCCAACAGAATTAACAAAATTTTAATACGAGCACCTAATTATCAAATATTGACCAAGGCCTTAAAATTCAACTTATCTCGTCAAATGAGCTAAAATCACCATGAAAGGCCTAAAACTGAAAATGAAGGTTCTTCTAAAGAAAATCCCACATTACAGAGCTGATTCCATTTGAGACTCGAACCTACAAACGTTGGCTAAAGTCAACTATTTCAACTTAAAGGCTTTAAAATCTTTAAAACTTCTCAAAACTAACAACTTTTTACTCTGGTTTCAAAACAAACAACATAAATTCACAAATGACCGAGGACAATTATCAGGAAGGGAAAAATGGTAATTTTAATAAATGTAAAAAATGACCTTCAGAATCATTACAAAAACCTTAATAAATTGATAACTGTAACTAGCCACAACAAAGCTCCTAACCTTCAAAACATTAGTAGGCCTTGCCCAAGTGGGCACAATTTCAATCTTCGAGGGGTCTACCATAACCCTCTCTTTATAAACTACATACCCCCAAAAGTACATTGCATCAAGATAAAACTCACATGTGGAGAACTTGGCATAGAGCCATTTCTCCTTTAGAAAACCCAACACGATCCTTAGGTGTTCCTTGTGTTGCTCTTTTCTCTTCAAATAAATCAAAATTTCATCAATGAGAATAGCTATGAATAGGTCTAATAATGGTTTGAAGATGCTATTCATCAGACTCATAAAGGCTACTAGGTCACTAGTAAGTCCAAAGGACATTACCAAGAACTCATAATGCCTAATATCTTATTTGAAAAATAGTTTTCAACACATTTTTTGCTCGAATCTTCAATAGATGATAATTGAATCATAAGTCAGTCTTTGAGAAGACACAATCATCCTACAACTGATCGAACAAGTCATCAATCAAAGAAGGTGATACTTGTTCTTGGTGGCCACCCTATTCAACTACCTGTAATTTATGCACACATAAAGACTACTATATTTCTTATTTACAAATGATATTAGAGAACCCTAGGGAGAAAAACTCATTCAAATAATACCTTTACCTAAAAAGTCTTATAGTTAGGCCTTCAGTTCCCTCGACTTAGTTGGGTCCATTCTATAGGGTGGAATAGAGACTGGACGGGTGTGAAACTCTACGTCAATGCAAAAGTCAATGTTGTAGTCTGGTGGTATATTGGGAAACTATGTAGGGAACACTTCTATAAGCACCCTATAATAGAAACAAACTCAATTAGCTGCATGCCAGATCTATTATTCCTAAGATGATCCAAGATAGCGTAACAAACCTTACAAACCAACTTTTTAACATGAAGGAATGAAATGATTCAAACATGGGCAAAAATATAATCTCTTTCCTACACTAGTTATTCCATTCTCGGATTATAAGCAATCATGGTATTGGCATTGCAGTCCAAAATATAAATATTCAGTGAGAGATAAGTCAACAAAGGAATATATCAAAGTCAACTATCCCCAAAATAATCAAATCTACATAAGCCCTACTCCCTACAAAAGTCACAAAGTAATACCTAAACACCTTGTCAACTAGCATAAACCCACCAATAAAATTAAAAACACGAATATGGATGTCAAGATATTCATAAGGAAAGTCAAGTCCATCAACAAATGCAATAGATACATAAGACAAAACAGAGTGAAGGTTAAATAAAATGGAACACATGTGATCACAGACTAGAAGAGTACTTGTGATAAAAATATCAGATGCCTCAACCTTTGTCCTCCTAAGAAAATCATAACAATAGGCTCTGTCACTTATCTGATCATTGACCCTATTAGGATGTACTCCAATAATTCAAACTAGTTTGACACCCTAGCGAGACTAGTGACCATCACGACTTTGACCATCACATACCCTAGAGTGATGGCCCCTACCATGGCTGCCCCTACCATGGCTGCCCCTACCTCTAGCTATTGAAGCTAGAGTAATCTACTAAGAATTTTTATCCTGCATGAGTCTTAGACAAAACTTCTTGATATGAACCACTCTCCATACTCAAAAGGAAGAACGATCTATGGTAGGTCTATGAGATGATGATGCTAAAGAAAGGTAATCCCTAAACTCATTTAATAGATGACTGGACCCTGATGGACACCCATTTAAGACTTAAAGTAAGCTCTATCCTCTTGGATAAGAACCACTATAGTCATCTCCTTTGCGGGCTTTCTTATATGATGCACCCTTAGCATAGACTGTCTGCAAAACTCCCTCTACCTTCTTTATATTGTCCACCAAATCCTGAAAATTCTTTTACAGGAAAGTCATTTGGAGTGTTGGAATCTGTATTTTGGAAATCAACCTTAAATGAAACAACGAATTCACTCCTACTAAATAAGCAACAGTTGAGTAGAAAATCTCAATAAGGCATGAAACTAGGCCTCATTGGCCACCACCGACTGTCATCCTTAATCTATACTTATGAACTCATCTCTCCTCTTATCCCTCAAAGATTGAGGAATATACTTCTCCAATGAGAAGTTAGAAATATCTTTCTAGGATATTGATTATTCTTCCAAAGACCGATACTCAACATGAGGATGCCACCATATTTTGGCATCTCATCTAAACTAGAAAAACACAAACTCAACACCAAACCACTCCTCTATATTAAGTTTGTGAAGCATCTCATGAAAGTCTACCAAAAAGTCATATGAATCTTCAAATTCAAGTCTTGTGAGGACTAGGGGTTTTAGTTTTAAGAACTTGAAAAACAAGTCATGCTGATCATTAGTCATAATTATTCATGTAGGAAACCTAGGAAATATGTCTATCTCTGAAGCTACGTTAATACTGGAATCACAACCATTATATGCTGCACTCTCATGGTTTGAGGTACTAGCACTGGGGTGCTTGCCCCTGATCGAAAAACCTACTAATATAAGTAAGAACCTAGTGAATCATCTTTGACTTAGGTTGTGGAGAAACCATCTTATCATTAGCTTCCAACTCAATAAATATTCCCTCAGTATAATCAGCCTCTAGAGAGACCTCTACACCATCTCTAACTGGATCAATAGCTTGAGCTCTGCCCCCTACCCTCCCTGCTCCTTTTCCTTAAGTTATAGTCCCAACAGTTGTCTTAGGTTCCTACTCCATGGCTGTTGTTGCTTCTGCCTTTGATTCTTTATTTTTTCTAGTACTGACCATCTATTTAAAGAGTAAAAAAGGTCAAATACAAATTTGTATCACCAACTACCAATTGAAATTAGGTAATAGCACAAAAGAAAACATAAAGGGAAATTTTCCAAAATCTCAAAGCCTCTCAAAGAAAAGTACAAGCATCCCCAAGTCATTCCACAATACTCTATTAGACCTATCCTTGGGTGGTGACATCAATAAACCTAGCGCTTTGATACTAAGTCTGTCATGACCCAAAATGGGTTGCGAGTGGCCATATAGTTTACCTCAATGTAGATGAACCAATGTACCCAAACCTAAGTTATATTAGTTACTAAAATGAATAAACCTATTAAGAACAAATAACTTAACACTAAATTTACTCAATATGGAAGTAAGCTTGTCTAATCATTATTACAACCCCATGAACCTGAAAGTCACCACCGTCCAAGGAAATCTAAAAACAAAATAAATACAATCCAAGAATTATTTATAAAAACTCCTAAAGCCATGAAAATTAGTATTCAAATGTTAGATAATGGGCATACTGATAACTAGATAAGATCCACTACAGGATGGTATGTGTAGCTCACCCTAAATCCTCAAGTGTTGAATACTGGGTAAATGTGAGTGCTTATCAAAGCTATAGGCACACTCTCTACACTCAAAAAAAAAATGTAGGTTGGGTCAGTAAGAAGGCAACTTGTATTGAGTAGACATCATCAAATGACTCAAATAGAAACTAATTTGCATGGAATGATAATAGTAAACCAACAACAATACTTAGAAGGTAACTCAAATAATTATAAAAAGTAAAAAGTTGCAAGCAACAAGTAGTAGGTATAAGTTCAACAACACCAAAATCACTTAAGAGGGATCAATCTTCCATACCAAACTCTTTTGGGGAAGTATGCTATTTAAGTGTACATTGAATCATTTTAAGACATTTTTCTTTAACATTATTATTATTATTATCATTATTAGTCGTACACCCATGGTAAGGGTCCTTTTGACATGGTCCATCTAGACATGGCTTATAAGGGGAAATCCATGTATAGTTCCTAGACGACACCTAACCCTAATCATAAAATCCATGGCTAAGGGTCTTATTGGCACTACCCATCTAACCATGTATGGTATTTCACTTAAATCTTTGATATGACCTTGTTTTTACTTTTCACTTTATTTAGAAGTATATTACAAGCTTTTTTTTTTTAATTCAAGACATCATTATTAATAGAAAAAGTCCAAGATTCTTTGTTCCATTTTGGTAATTACATAATCAACACCACAACATAGCAATCATCACAATAAAAAGAGTCTATTTACCTTTAGAAGACTCTTTATCATCACTTAATGACTATGAACTTGTATTAAGAGTCTATTTACCTTTAGAAAAACCATACCCTACCTTGGAAAAGGAAAGAAAAATACAATCTAAGGAAAATCTCATTCCCTTCTCCTGAAATTTCACAATGCTTAATGTCTAGAAATTTGTAACAATAATGTAAGAAATAAATTAACAAAAAAGTAAGAAAATAACTTGAGAACTCAATCCCGCCACTTTTACCCTCACATGGCTCAAGCTTGACTTGGGGTTTTTTCAACCTCCATTCCTCTCTAGCTCACTAGTTTTATAGGAACTTAACACAATTCTATTTTTAATGGGTGAATTCCATCATTACAATGCATAATAATCAATAGAAGCTGATTTTTAAGTGAAATACCACACACCCAATTCATCTTCTTTAACCTAGGGTTCTAGCTATAGTTTTCCACCCTTGTTAATCCTAAGGGTTCCTAAAATTATAGTGATGAGAACTAGATTATGGGGAATAAAAGTCTAATCTTAGAGAGGAAATACACCCAAAATCTCTTTTCTTTACCCTAGAACCACTCTCTATTTCCAAAAATTAAAAGGTGGAAATAAAACTCAAAAAATACTTAAAAGGATAGAGACAACACATTTGATCACTGTGGCAAGACATTTCTAGCTACAGCGAGAACCACGTCGCTATGATAGTTTATATCACTCTGATGGGAATTGACTTGCCATAGTTGGAAAAATGTACCATAAACTATAAGCTCTATTCCCTAGAAGTTCCCCTTGTTTAACCAAAAAAAAGATATTTGGACATCAAGATTTATGCCTACCTCAATAAATCTAATAATCAAAGTTCTAGACACCCGAATTTAATTTTGAAAAATGCTATGGATATCTATATGAGTCCACTGCTCGTGCAATTCCATAAATTTCCTTTCCTTCCTCGGAGTGCATATGACTAAATTTAAGCCAAAACTACCACATTGAGATTTTCTACTCTCAATTTTAGGGTCTAAATGCTACATAACATAAGCCTAGGAGTACCACCTAACATTTCGTTATACTTGAGGTCTTAGCCCAATGAATAATATTAGTATGTTAGTAAAGACTGCATAGACACTTAGATAGTTTTAATAAATTTTAAAAATAACTTTACTTTTTAATTAATAAAAGTTAATTTTACCATAGTACAAAATTCATCCGACGATTTTTCTTTTGCATTATATTTGAGTATATATTTTAGGTTTTATGCTAGGCTAAGTGGTTCATTCAGGACATTTATGGTTTTGAGTGCTGATTAGTTCCAGGGGCTAATCTTGGGTTGTGAAACCTATAATCTAAGGGGAATTCAAATATAAAATGTCATCTAAATTTGAATTCAAATAGATTTAATGACCCAGAAGGTTATTTTTTGCATTTTTGTAAAATTGCCATTTTACCCTTCTTAATATTTGCCCCGAGTCTTATTTTATTACTTATAGGCTTGTTTCTGAAATTGGAGCTAAAGAGTTGCATATTTTGAGATTTTTTTGGTTTTTAGAGGCCCTTATGACGAAATATTTGATTTTTGGGACCTCATTTGGAGTGTCAAGTCTTAGATGTTGCGTTAGCTCTAGAATGTGTAAATAGGTCTATCATACCATCATTTCCAGGTTTTGACTTTTTGTGTTGGTTATAACTCATTTAACGTGATAACATTGAGTTTTAAGACCAAAGTTTGACTCGGGTCAATAATTAATAATCGAGAACTTAAATTAAAATTTCATCAATTAATTTAGAACCGGAGGTAAAATTTAGCCTAGATAGGGTTTTTATAGTGTTCCATAAGTTTCAAATATGTATTGACTTTTTAGAGTAAAGTTTATCCAACATGGGGAATATCAGATCAATGAGATCACGGATCCTTATTTGGATATTTCCAATGGGTCTGGAATAATAGTTAAACTCAAAATCGCTATATGTTTTGTGTTCGTGGGGTCCCAGATGAATTTTACAAGTCTATTTGGAAGTTAGAAAAAATAGGAAAGTTAAGCCAAACGGTTCGTACCTTGACCCCACGAACCGTAAAAAGGCAAATGGCTCGTACTTGAGTCATGCAGCCTCACCACGACCATTCCATGATGAGTTACGGTCCTTACATTGATCTCACAGTCCGTACATAGTCCTGTACCTCCATACTTAGTAAACTTTCAACTTTTTTCAGGTTTTTAATAAAGGACATTTCAGGACTTTTATATACTCCCTTGTTAATATATAATCCTTGCACAACTTTTAGCCCTATTTTCATGTTTAAAAACCCTTATTAATCACATTAGAAGAGATTTTTTTATTATTGGAAAGATTCAAATAACAAAGTTTCAAATATTCAAGAACCTTGGTAAGATTTTCAACAAAAATACTCATTACTTATGAGATTCTAAGCATGGGCACAATTTTATTTCTTATGATTTGTAGGAATTGGTTTGAGGAACTATAATTGATACTTTTTATGAATAAATTGATATTTTAGCTATCAAATTCAGCCCAGATTTTGAATTAAGATATTTAAAATTCCCAAGATATAGAATATTATGGAAAGTTCCCATTTTCAAAATGGATTTTGACTTTGGATTTTTGGAAGTAATCTTAAACTCGAATAGAAGTATTTAAATATGGGTATTATATATTATCATTTATTATGATAGATTCATTATTTATTATATTTGGTAGAGTCAGAGGTACGACATGAAAGAGAAACACCCGCCTAATTAATCCCTCATTTTCTTAAGGAAAGTGGAGGATTGAACCTATTAACAATTGTTATAGAACCATTATTATGTATTATTCACTATAATTGGGAGTAACGAGGAATAATTGAGGGTATCCGCGTGTGCAACATGATGAGTATTCACCCCGATACCAGAATAAAGTGTGTCGAATAAAAACAATACAAATGATTGGTTTACCTATCCCCTGTTTAGTTGGGTTGTTGTATGATTATTGTGTTACTTGCATAAGGTTTTATGAATTGTTTTACATTGATTGATGATTACTCCCATGTGTGGGTCTTATTCTCATGACTTCACTTACGAGGCCTTAGAACAATGAATGGGGTTTCATCGCATGATTGTGAAATGACCTCGAGAGAAAGGATGCCTCCAAATGGTCTAAGGGTGGAATTATATGTTCGATATGAATTAGGAATTTTCAATTGAGTATTCATACATCATAGAGTTGATTGGTAATGACTTGTTGATGTTATCCCGTTATGGACTTGGATTCGGTTGTGTGGACACTCTAATTTTGATGACTCATTAATATTTTTTTCGTGGCATTTTATTATTGTTATCACCCCTATGCCCTGTATCTATCATTTAATTTCACTATAAATTACAAGTGCTATATTGATTTATAGTTCGGAGTCTGGAGGATTATGGTTGATATAATTGGAGTAGGTGGTGATTCATTAACTTTTTGTTTTAGTTCTAGGCCAGGGACACCTATTGGGTACCCTTTTTTATTTTATACTCATGCCCTTTCCTTTCTACAATTGTATAGGTACCGATTCTGGCACAATTTGATCATATTCCTTTAGATCAAGTTCGAAGCTCGAGTGTTCAGAGAGTTGAAGTAGCTGTTTGTCATCTGGCAGATGCTCAAACTCCCTTTGTTCATGTATTAGATCCCAATTGAGGATCCTATGAATTCGAGACATGTATTATATGTTTATGTATCTTCATATTTAGAGGCTTGTATACAGTGAAACCAATTTCTAGGTGGTTATGTAGTTTGATTTTTATACTGTACCTCATTTTCTTCTTGTTGATTCATTATTTTCTGCATTCATCCTTATAGAATTGTACATGCTTACCTATGTGTAAAATACAAGGTTTAGTAGAGTCTAGTGGATCTGTGCATAGATATCCTTTACCTATCTATGAGAGGAAATTTTTTTTAGGAATTTTTCCTTTCATTCTTTCACTCTTATCGTGTGTTATTGTTCCCTCTAGGTTTTAGGTTCCTATTCGCTCTTGGATATGTCACTTCCATTTGGGATCTTATCTTGTGGATTTGATGTCCGACTAGTACTAAAGAGGAAGTTGTGGAATTATGAAAAAGATATGTATCTAGACTTGGAATGTTCTATGATTCGTAGATCGATCGAGTAAGCTCATGGTTTAATGATGCATTTTGAGGATATTTGTATGTAAAGATAGAATAAAATGGTTTTATGGACTTTGTGAACATCTTGTTTTTTACAGTTAGTTATTTGATAGTGAAGGAGCAAATATGTGGCATACCCGACATCAGAAGTGGTATGACAGTTAGGAATGGTGTAACAAAAGGGAGTGATCGAGTGATGTGCATGATAACCTTTGAAATTGCACTTTGACATATCCTGGATAGGCTACTTTGCATATTATGAGGATGGTGTTGCTTCAACCAAGGTTACATTTCTTACTACAGTAATCCAAAATGAGTACATCAGCAAGGATTCAGTAGTTAATTATTGGAATAAAAGTTTATATCATTCATATAGGGAATGATCAAAGTTATGGAGAGCCAATATAATGAATAGAAGAACGTCAAGTATGTAAGTTATGGAAAAACTTTCCTTATATTGACTTTTAAAGCAGTATGGATATTTTTGGTATTTGCATGAGGCATATGCAATTTTCCCATCTAGTAAGGGTACAATGAAGAGAATTTGATTTTTGGTTTTATGATGTAATGGTTGCGGAGGTGCATGTGCCTACAATACTAGGTCATAACGGTTTTGGTGTCACAAATCCAAGTCGTAATGGCACCTACCTTATTTGACCCTGACATGTAAGCTTGTACAATCCTATGAGGGTAAATACAGAAAGTAATGAATGAGAGAGAATAAAAGAAGGTACAATATAAAATCCATCTATAGAACCACCATAAACTAGTGTCATAGTGTGCAATCTAATAAAAAGAATACACAACCAAGAGAGAAATTACATATTCTCAAATGTTTAGGATCCTCAATTAGGATCTAATACATAAGTAAAATAGTTCTGACATCTGTTAGATGATAGAAACTACCTCGACCCTCTAAACTAACTAGCTTAAGACTTGATCAAAAGGAAGATGATTAGACCGCGATGGACTCTACACCTATACAAGTGTAGAAAAGTAAGTTGTGAGTACCAAATAAACAAAGAGTACTCAGCAAGTATCCCTGGCTTAGAACTAAAACAAAACAATGAATAATCACAACCTACTCCAGTCATCCCAACTACGATCCTCCATACTCCAAGCTATGAATCAGTACAATGCCAATAATATATAATTGAAAGTAAATGACAGATATAAGGTGTAGGGGCTATAATAGTAATAAACCTTATACAGAGTCAGTGAGGAATCAACAAAACCAAGATCTTCATTATATCCTAATGCAAGTTCTCATAATCATATCATTAACAAAAAATTACCAGTCAACTCAAGTGAGAATAGTCAAATCAAGTGAGTAATCACATCCTTAGCCCATTCAGAGGTGGTCTCCTTCTCGAGTACATTTCGCAACTCATGGGAATAAACCCATTCATTTTACCAAGGCCTCATATGTGGTGTCCATAGGACCTCGATTAGGCTTCACTTCATACGTTTGCACGTGGTAGGAAGGGTACATCGATTCAACTAATAAACAAACTCATGGACTGGAAACTAATAAGAATAGGACAAAAAAGAAATGTAACAACATCAGTCTCAACCATCTCATATTACTGATATCATCTAAATCTACTAATTCTTTTTCAACTTACCATCAATAAGGCTTTACTTGTCATATTCAAGTGACCTTTCATTTCAATTTTAAGAAAATATAATTTATATAGCCACCTCAGCCTCAAAACACCTTTCCAATTCATCTAATAAATGAGACCAAATGATATCCTAACAATGTATAAAAGGCACTATAAATATTATATGCTCACATAGCAGAGAGATAAATTGACAGTGAGTCAATATATGTGAGATACAACAATTATAAGATTTAATGCCTATAATTAACCTTAACATTACCAGTAATAACCTCGGTTATTTGTAATTACATCATTATTTATCTCACATTATCATAAAGCCGATATGATCCTCGACCCTTACCTTCATATCATCAACACATACTCATTATAGTAATTCCAATACAGACCTTGTCCCTTACCTTTATATCATCAACAATTACTTATTATAGTCATTCCGGTATGGTCCTTGGACCTTACCTTCATATCATCAACAGTTACACATCATAGCAATGCCAACATGAACCTCGACCCTTGGTTTAATATCATCAACATTTACACATTAAGTAAAGTCGGTGTGTTCCTTTGCCTTTATCTTCACATTGTCATATTTAACCGTTTTAGCAATGTGGTATGGTCCTCGTCCCTTTCTTTCATATCATCAAAATTTACACATTTAGTGATACCGGTACGATCCTCGTCCCTGGCTTTCACATCATAAATATTTATCTATTATAGTAATGTATGTACGGTCCTCGCTCCTTGATTTCACATTATCAACATCTACGTAACCAATATAGTGCCAAGAGCCAAAACAAAATAAAATATCGATGAGTGAAAAAGGAACTCCATAATAGACATGTTTACGAAATATGAATTCCATTATGTAAACAAAAAAATGTATATGAAATGAAATAAAATGAAATGCTATGGGATATAATACATATCTGTCTTACATAGCTTTGGAAATATCAAAAACCACACATCGGCCAATTTGCTTTGGTATCAAATATCAATATCATGGAAATACTGGAAATCTCATATCAAGCACATTGCTTTAGAAACAAATATTAAGTTAACATTAATACCAGATATTACGCATAGGCATCATTGCTTCAGAATCAAATATCAAATTAATAGCGATACAAAAAATTACATATCATTATATTGCTACTTTTTGATCATATCATTGTATACCTCTTAGTCATATTCTATGTCAATGAAAAATATACATCGATGTACGATAAATTTTATATACAAATCATGAAAAAGAGACAATATCACACCATATATCAATAAGACCACTCATGGGAACCACAATAATGAGGAATAAAAAAAATTCGGTTAGTACACTCACGGGAGTACAACTCAAAGTGGGAGATATTCATAATAATTAAGTCAAAAAAGGCCCATACAAACAATTAATCAAATACAATATCTCAATAATTCAACCAAGGCCTCTCATAGACACAATCTCAAGTAAGGAACAAATGGAATATAAGTTATCATCTCATCAGCAACACAAGGCCATATCAGTCTTATTCTATTAGAGATAATAAAGTAATCAAACATATAACCATTTTTATTCCTTGGTTTTAACCCCACATGCTTTACTCTAGTGCCAGGTTAACATTAGTCACTACACGACATAGATACCCCCAAACAATTCCATTGCTCCCAATCACAAGTAACATTACACAACAAGAATTCTACATAGCTTTGTAATAGGGTCAAGCCTCTACTTTCCTAAAGAAAATGAGAAAATGATCAAGCAGGTGATTTTCCTTTGCATTATTACCCCAACTCGGAAAAATCTAGTAAATAATAAGTTTCTCATAAGAAATCATGATTAATAACACCCATATTAAGGTGCTCTCACTTGGGTCCAAAATTACTCCTAGCCAAGACAAAAGACCTTTAAAAAATTGGGAATTTTTCATGAAATTCAAGCCACCCAAAGATTAGGAAATCTAAATAACAAGTTTAATTCAAAAATCAAGCTCAATTTGATAGTTAAAATATAAATTTGTTCATAAAAAAGTATGGATTGTAATTCCCCTGAGTGATTCTTACAAATTATAAGAAATAAAAATTAACCCATACCCCATAAATAATAGGTGTTTTGGATGAAAATCTATCCAAAGTCTGAAATCTTTGTAAAATTCGTCGTTTTAATCTTCCTAAATCTAAAATATCTTCTAATGAGTTTGATAAGGATTTTGGAATATGAAAATGGGTAAACTAATGTTGAAGACATAAGGGCTTACGAGTATGTAAATAGACCAAAATCTCTTAATTTAAGAAAAAAATAGTTCCTGCAGCTTTGCCACTGGACACCACAGCCTGTGGTATGGTCGTGGAACCTGCCAGATTTTGATAAATCATAAAATGGATTTTCAAGACACGTTCATAACTTAAGATATATAATCCATATATGTTTGTAAGTGTAAATAACATTCGGGACTCAATGAAATCATTAAAATTTGTATTTGAAGTCTCATTGACCCAATATCCCTCCTTATTAGTAAAACACAAACTTTACTCTAAAGTATCAAAATGTATTTGGAGCACATGGGACACTATACGAACCTTATTCTATAACAAATTCAACCTTCCATATCTAATAAAATTAATGAAATTCAAATATGAGTGATCAATCATCAAATGATAAAAGTCAAAACTTTGCCTTTAAAACTCAATATTATCCCACCAAATGAGTTAAAATCAACATAAAAGTCTAGAACTGATAATGGTGGTAATTCTAGGCCTATTTATGCATTCCAAATCTAATGTAAATAACAAAATTCCATTTCGAGTCTCGAAACTCCAAATAAGGTCCTAAAACTCAAATATCTTAACATAAAGGCCTCAATCACGAAGGAACTTCCAAAATTCACAATGTTTTAG
>JBDJHY010541188.1:0-16880 GCA_039654485.1 Withania somnifera
GGTGTCACTCGTCCCCCAATCACACTATGTTCCAGAGTCGGCATTGAACACATGGGTAGGGCAATATAGCTCCAGGGTAAGTAGTTAAGCTACAAGCCATCTAGTAGGCCACAGGCCAAAAAAATAAGCATATCAGGGCCTGATGAGTAATTCCATCCCCGAGATAGTGCTTTACCATATGTATAATACACTAAACCCAATCAAAAAAAATAGACCTAGCCTACCTTGAGCGAGGAAAACCTCAAAGGTCACGCTAGAATAAGCAGATAATCACAAACTTGCTCGACTTTGCACAAATATAGCAAAAACAAAATCCATGATTCACGAAGTAAAACAAAACCCATGTTTCTATGTAAATAGAGGGGTCGGAATCTAGGCTAAAAACGAGTTTGTAAACCCTAATATCTCAAAAAAATAAAATATTTATACCAACACGTAGAGCATAGTGCATACATCATATGGTACAAAATAGGGTTTAGACTCAAGATAGAAAATTAAGATATAATCCTTGAAAACTTTATACAAGATAAAAACTTTATTACAATAGAAAAAATGAAGAATTGCCCAGTAAAAACGATCGTATAACCACCGGGATATGATTCCATAGAAAAAACCTAGAAATTAAACTCGTAACAACCCATACACAAGCTCAGATTTTATAGAATTTTGAGAGAAAAAGAATAAAGCTTCATCGAGAAAGAAAGAAAGATATAGGCCTACCAGGTAGCCTACATGATAGCAGAGAATAACCACGCGTTTGTGAACCTTGACCGCCTTAGCCTTCACGATCACAACCCACTACCACACGATCACAATGAATATTGAGCCTGGCACACGTGATCGTGATTCGTCACCAGGAGATCGCAATGAATAAGGAACCGGTCTATAGGATCGCGATATGCTACCACATGATCACGATGTTTTGGCCCCTAGCTAGCCTCGATCTAAATAATTGAGGCTCAGAATGGAAATAAAATCTAATTTTGATAATCCATATATGAAATCTTCAGATAATCGATATTCCAGACTCAATGGAATTGACAGAAGGGACATTTGGGATTATATTAGCTGGTTATGTTCCAAAGTACCAATATTTGAAGGAATTTAAGTCATAAAACTACAAGGGAACCAACTTACTTGTCCCCCAACAAGTCAAAACTGACCTGGGGCAGTTACGAGAATGCTTTAATGCAGAAAAATTATAGGAATAACATAAATGGCCCCAAGGGCTATTATCACCCAGAAATAAACTCTCTTCCTACGCATTGGAAGATGGCATTACAAGAGGCTGATCTTGCTGTCCAGAAGGCTCTTTCCGCAATGGGAGATATGAGTGACGAATCAAAGAAAGAGGAGAATCAAGATCAATCTCTGCTGGCTATGGTTGAGGTATCATCTAGTGACACGTTAACCTTGATGGCAATAAGTGACACTAAGGATGAAATCATGGAAACAACCTCTAAAGAAATCATCTTAGAACTCATGGCTGGATTTGAGTCAGAATAGGAAGAAGGTAGTCCCAAGGTATGTGTTTCTAATAAAAAATCGGGTTTAACTAAGCTTTCTAAAAAAAAGTTTGAGACCTTAGTATTTGTTCTGTATGATGCATACTACCCAGTTTGCTCTGAAAAGAATCAAATGATGGATGAATATGCCTCTTTCAGAACTGATCTGAGAATTCTTGAAGAAGTAAGTCAATCTCTAAGAGACTCCTTGAAAGAGTTCTGAGCAAAAGAAAAAACTGAAGCTTCCAAAATTCAACTGTGAAGGAAAGTCTAGAGATCAACTGGATAGTGAAGGTATTGGACTAGTTCCTGACTCAGATGATGAGGTGAAGAGATATTGGATGTGCCAGGAACTATTCCACTGAGTAGGTACATGATTTAGGGGGAACCAGTCATGAAGTTCAGTACTTACACAGGATGGAGGAACCACAATCGTCAGCTCAAGGGTCTGGAAGAACTTGGAAGAATAAAATCTCCTATCCTATAGAGAACATCATCTCACCTTTGAATTCAGGAACACAAACTAGGTCCAAAATTAGAAACATGATGGCACATGCAGCCTATCTATCCTTGATTGATCCTAAGAACATCGAGAAAGCCTTACTTGATGCAAATGGATTATTTTTATGTACAAAGAGTTGAATCAGTTTGAAAAAAACAAAGTCTGGCACCTTGTTCCCAAACCAGCTAGCAAGACAACCATTAACACAAGACAGGTTTTTTGAAACAAACTAGATGACGAGAGAAAGATTACTAGAAATAAAGAAAGGTTGGTATTACAAGGGTACAAACAGGAGGAAGGTATAGATTACGATAAAATCTTTTGTGATGTTGCTAGAATAGAAGCTGCTAAACTATTAATTGCTTTTGCAGCTACTTGGAATTCACGAATGCAAAGTGACACTAAGGATGAAATCATGAAAACAACCTCTGAAGAAAACATCTTAGAACTCCCGGCTAGATCTGAGTCAGAACAGGAAGAAGGCAGTCCTGAGGTATGTTCTGTATGATGCATACTACCCAGTTTGCTCTGAAAAGGACTAATTGATGGATGAATATGCCTCTTTAAGAACTGATCTTAGAAATCTTGAAGAAGCAAGTCAATCTCTAAGAGACTCCTTAAAAGAGTTCTTAGCAAAAGGAAAAACTGAAGCTTCCAAAATTCAACTGTGAAGGAAAGTCTTAGAGATCAACTGGAAGGTAAAGGTATTGGACTAGTTCCTGAATCAGACGTTAAGGTGAAGAGATATTGGATGTGTCGGGAACAAGAGAGAATTAAACAAAACCTATTCAGTGGGAACTTTCTTTCATGAAAACTCAAGCCCCAATGTACAAAAATCAATGTCTTTAGTGTTTGGTTCTTTCACATGTTTTTCTCTGAAAAAATGCTAGCCATGAAAGCATAATCGTGCACCATACCACATCTAAATGAGCATAATATAGTCACGACAGCCTGTAGATATATCAGTAACGTGAACAACAAAACGTATGTGGATATTTTATTACATTTCGTAAAAGAAGGACACATTGTAACCATGATAGTTGGATCAAGAAAGCACAACTTATTACTCAATATAAATAATATATACTATGCTCCATTACATATACAACTCTACTCCAGTTTTAAATTTTCAACCACCAATAAATTAGAAATCCACCACCACCTCTCATAAACTCTATTCATATAGACAAAACATATAGGCATAAAGATTTGGAAGATACTTTTATGTTGAATAGTTTGTGGCTAAACAGTAGCACTACACAACCACAAATGGCCTTAAGACGACCTGTTAGTTTGTGATAGCTAAGATCAAGGATGTTTTAAATAATAAAGAAAGATATGGTTTGTATAACCAGTTAATCAAAAAAAAAAATTTCAGTTAACTAAAAGAAATTTCTCATCTACACAACCCAATAGAAAATTAAATACTAGGGAAATTCAGCAATTTATATTCTAATGTCTATTATCACTTGTCTATACAACAATAGATAAAAAGATAGAGAATACAGAGTTGCAATAGACAAATGAAAAAGATTATAAAAATCGAGTTTCAAGATTGAAACGAAGAGGAGGAGGAGAAGAAGAAAAGGAATAGGAAGAGCGACACTAACCTTGATTGTTTCTCTCTGTTTCCGCTTATGTAAAATAGATTCTCTTAGTGAAGTAACGGAAAATGTTGTCAGTATGTTAGGATCAACCAATCCTCCAAGCTGAAGTTATGCAATTACAGTGGCAATAATTTTTTATCTCATAGATCTCATTTGGTCCTTCATCTTTTTATCCTTTCTTTCATTAGCTGCACTATATCATTTTTGGCATTTGAACTTAGTTCAAAATTTCTAGATTTTTTTTTAAACTAGTCTTTGTAACCCCCTAGCCCCTCCTCATACTATGTCTTAGACGTCCCAGATGTTCAGGACCTATGATGGCTGAAAATGCATGAACAGACTAACAATCTATGATCAGTTGTGTTTCAATTTCCTCCATTTCAACCAAACAAAGCATATATTAAAAGCTCATTCAAGTGGATAAAACTAAGAACAAATAATTGATCATAATAAAAAATTTAGAATGAATAACATTCATACAATTTTACTAGTTGTGTTTCATCCAAGACCTTGTATGACCTCTCAGATTTTATTGCGCTGGTTGCCACAAACATCTTCTTAAGTGATACTGTTTTCTTCTCTTTTTCCTAATAACATAAAAAGAGTTATCAAAAATTGCTTAAAATGACAGGTCATGACTCAATAATAAATACAAGAATGCACCAATTTATTATGGACTAAAGCAAAATACTTTTTTCTGACAGTGTGTGATTCATAAGCTTTTATCGCTTCTTAGTATTTTATTAAGATATTTTCCTTAAATATATGAACTAGTAAGTTGTGACATTTTCAGTAATCCAAGGATCGTTTCCTGGAGAATTACTTTCTCAAAAAAAAATTTAGTTGTACTTCTGTTTGTTGAGGTTTCGCAGTATGTTCCACTTTTACCAAGGTCACAACTCAAAACACCAGCAGTGAAAATTCACAGCTGGGATATAGAGGGGATGTGCATACGCAACCCTTATCCCTACTTCATAGAGGTATATAGACTATTTTCATAAGAACCTCAGCTCAAGTAAAATTTTGGCTAGGATCGATTTCTCATAAGCCAGAAGATAAAAATTTTAATGCATATATCTTGTCCTTATGACATTCTTATCAGCTATTCTTGAACCAAAACTGGTTAGGAAAATCAGAATATCCACTATATTTCAGCAGCTCATTCTAAGTCACCAAATACTTTGCAACTTTAAAGTAAAATAAGATAAATAGACATTTCAACCAGGAAAAACACAATCAATAGCAATAACAAATGTAGACTTTAACAAGATTCAACATCCAAACCACAGGCAGAAACAAAACTCTTAATTTTTTTTCGCAAATTAAGATAAACAAACATTAATCACACATTTAATTACATATTTTAGTTACTGTAGACTAAAATAACATAGAATTTACAGGCTGAAAAGATAACTTTCTAGTCTAATGCCTCAATTTAGTTTATCATACATTTTGAGGTGCTGACTTGCTACTTGAAAGAAAAATTAACATAGATAAACAAGTAAAAGGAATCTATATAATAGTGGAAGAAAATGAGTTAAATATGACCAAAAATATCCTTGATTAAATTATTTGAAATTACCTTGAATTGCAAACAAAATAGATGAAATCACTTTCTAGTCTGGATGTTGAGAAAGGTCGCAAATCCTATAAATTAACATTCAAAATTAGACTATATTAAATTACCAGAAACAATCTTACGGTAAAGAATATAACATTCTGGAACATTAATTAATTAAATTAAATTTCACATGTGAGCTTCATCTGATTTCACCCGTAAGCTTTCCACCTTTTCTAGTCCAACCATTATGAGAAGCAATCTCGATCCTAACAGTTACCTAACTCTTTACTTGATTAATGTACAGAATAAGAGGTGCTACAATTACATTTATAAAGTTTACAAGAAATATATATTTATTTTTATACTAGCGATTGATTCAATATAAGAATTCTAGAAATTTATAATATTTTCAGCATTCTTGATTACAAGTGATTTTTGGAGTTCGTGAGTTTGAGTTCGAGGGTTTGATTAGGGATGGCATAACCAATTAAGTATACTGTAATGATCATAGGACACGATATGAGTGTCCATGGGCTTACCATGTCTGAGAGAGGATATAAGAAAATAGTTTCAACTTGTTGATAAAAAAACTAAATACTGTAAAAAAAAAACACATAAAGATAACTGAAATTTTAGCTAAGAGAAAAGGGAAATTTTGACCATAGGTGAAAATATTTAGAAGTTTAAGTCAATGTGAGGAATTCTCCTAGAGGTTTAATTTAAGGGAAAACTTCAATTGATTTTATATCTATAAAGACAATTCATGTACATTGATAGTGCTTGCTGCATAAAGTAAAACACAGGTCAAGATGAGCACATCATTTAATCCTGCATATTCTTACCTTCAATATTAACTTGAATTAAAAAATAGTTCAAACAATTCCAAACAACCGCCACCATTGTAAAATAATCAAGTTTTGAATTAATAAGGAAAGGGTTCATATAAATATCACGCCTTTATCAGAACTTGATGCATAGGAGGGAAAATCAATCATAGTGATTATTCAACTAGCTGAGTATTAGAGCCAAATAAAATTCACAATTTTCACAGGATATGAATAATAGCAAGCAGGTCACCTCAAACATTTAGAAGACACTTCAAACAGCAACTAATATACACTAATTCATACTGGACAGACCTAAGCAAGGATCAATGTCAATTCATCAAGCTCTAACATGTTTGGGTTCAATCAAGATTCTAAACATGCTAATGCTCATAGGTCAAGCCATATAATTTTAAGTTTATCTAAGAGCTTGTGTATTTAAAGAGCATGAATAATGCTTTTGTTTGATCAAAATCATGCATCCTTGGACATATCATTTACAACTTGCAAATATGTATATATGTTGATCCTAAATAGTCAAAAAAGAAAAGATAGTTTATATCTAGCAGAACTATCTTAACCAAAATTGAATTTTCAGTATTGCTTTATGAAAAATAAATAATTTTATCAAGTTTTAAAATAGACTATACCTACATTTTATAAGAATTATGTTAACCAAAATGATCTGACCCATACACCACAGAGATCAAATTCAACTGAGCACATTTGGTACTCATACTACTAAGGCAACGCACCATAAGCTCACTCATGTGAAGCATAGTTCTAAACAAGCAATTCTACATTGTTACACCTAAATAAGTCACTCATAATTTACCATTGATAGATCGGACAATAGGAGAAGAGAAAGGGATCAAGAATCAAACGTCATTCCTTAATTATTCTTGGTTTTAACTTCAAACCGATAATCTGAAAGGAAAGACATACACCCACTAGGGATTCAACAGTTTAAGTCCCAAAGATGCAAGCTCTAACACAAAACTAAGTACTGAACAAAAATATTTCATACATTTAGGTAGTTCTTTTATTCTATTTGATATTCGTACAACCTTTCAACAAATTAATTTTTATCAATAAATGACCTTTAAATATGTAAAGAAACATAAAAGACAACCCCAATCAGTTTTGGGCCTTTAATAGTAGCATACATATTCATATTTTATCTTATCTTCATCACCCAGGTCAATTTTACAATATGACACCAGATGTAACATGAATAGCCATACAAACTCAAACTTTAGCGTAGGATAGAAAATTTGAAGTTAAAATAGAGACTCATATCAATCTCACTAATATAAAATCTAACACATATTGCCTAATCATGTTGTCATAAAAAATCTTACACATGTTGACTCATAATCTAACATATTTTTGGGCCATACTCAAAAGTAAATTAAAATTTGTAAAGATTTGATTCAAAATCAACTACAAATCAGAATTTGAATCATAATTTTGACCAAAATTATTATTGCCACAAAGACCCATAAAAATGTCCTCCTTAACTTTAATGTAATAAAATAAAACACTTTAACCTTTAAAAAATTAATAAAATACAACAAAAAATAATATATTCTCAAAACTTTGTTGAAAATCAGAAAATATCAAAAGGTAAAAAATCCAAATCATGAAAGTTTCACCCAAAAAAATATTAAAGAAAGAAGAAACAAAGTATTGACTAATTATATTTTTATTTCTCTCTAAAAGGGTTTGAAAGAAACCCATTTGTGTACTCTTTAAGATATTTTAAAAATTCTTCAATAAAATTTTTTATTTTAAAAATTAGTACATGCAAGATAAATCGTGGAGTAGATACAGGGGACTTTACATGTAAGAAATTTGCTGCCGGAAAAGAAGACCCACAGATGAAGATTAACCTAGAGCCATAGATAATACTTTAAGAAATTTAAAAAAAAAAATACCAAGGAGATGAACACTTTCAACAAAGAACACCTAATGAGAAACACTTTTATCAGAGAAACCCACTAAGAACAACCACAGAAATGAAACTAGAACCACAAAGATGAATCAAAGACAACGAAAATGAACCTAAACCTGCGATGAAAAACGAATATGAACAATCTCAAAAGAGTTTACGTTGTCTTGCTCCTGCGTTGTGTTCTAACATGCCATTCTGAATTATGTGTGACAGTACTGTATACCTAAAGCAATTTTAGAAATGCTAAATTTATTTTCCTGGTAGAGTAAATTAGTGGAGGAAAATATATTGGGATTGAAGATAATAGCAATAATATTTTGGGACAAAAAATAAGTATCGCATAAAGCTTCTATTGCTACGGTTATATAATGTGTCACTAGACACTTTTTTATCGACGGTTGTGAAAATAATGCGATAATTTATTCTAAAAATAGTTATATTAAATCTAAAAATGTATTGTAATAGTTTTAACCGTTGCAATAGATATTTATTGCAACAGTTTTATAATCGTCGATAACTAATCGTTGCAGTAGACCATATTTCTAGTTATGTATGTCATATACTCTTTAAGAACATATTGCATCCTATCATTTGATCCTCTCCCCCCTTTTATGGGTTTATGCATTTGGAATCAACTCGTCTATCATGCTTAATGCATGTCATAGAATTTCTCCTTTAAAACATCCTATAGGAGAATTTGCAATTAAATATTAATTTTTATCAATAAATGTTTTTAGCATTTTGGTTTGAACTATTCTTTGATTGAGGATCATATTAATTATAATTTTCAATGCATTTCTTAGCTGGTTATTATAGCTCTTTTATGTTAGAAAAACTAAAATATATCTCAATCTACTTTAAAAAATTCAAGCATCATTGTATATCCATTAATCATATATTACTTATCAAAAATTCATTTGATGAAAGTTTTTTTTTTCTAACCCCGAACCACTTGCGAGGAAATTATTGATCATAATGTATCAGTATGATGATACAAATATTGCTCTATGAAATATATCATATTTCAAATCAACTCATAAAAAGTTTTTTTCTTATAAGCAACCATTTATCTATTTGTCTAGGACATTCAATGCTAAATTACTATCGATATAAATCAATATTATGAAGATCAATTGTCTTGATTGCATGATCTAAAAGTTTTGTTCTTAACTCAATTTATGTTGACCAAGAAATTTTATAAATATCATACAGCTGGTTGAAAATAAACACATGTAACAACCTTATAGATGCATCTTTTAACATGTCACGTGACAGGTGAACGGACCCATATTCACCTTCATACTTTTAAAATTTTTGAAAACTCAATCCCAAAATCAGGTTACTTCATCAACATATCATGAATACTAAAAATATTAAAAAAAACCTTGAAGAATTTTCTAGTTCACTAATATATGTTGAACATGCACATCAAAAAAGAAAAACAGCTCATGCCAACAAATAAATTTTTTTTTACTTGTAAACTTCAAGTTTATCATGACATGTGCTATTTGCTTGAGTAAATTTCCCATTTACTACTTCAGATATAAATTTCAAATTTACTATTTCAAGAGTAGATTTCAGAATAACTCTTCTCATTATTCTACCTTTTTTTAAGGTGGATAATAATATCTTTACATAAGTACATTTGTATTTATAAAAACTACTAAATATTTATCGCATTCTCACAAGGGAATAGATATGTAGTTGTGACATTTATCAAAAAAATTATTATTCATAAATGAAACATAATTATTTGAATGTATCCTTAATCATTTGTCTTCATTCAACTTATTTCTACTACATTCTCCTCATGAAATGGAGTATAAATATTTGAACGTGCCTTAAGTCTATCAAATTATAATAGTTTAAAATCTCTTTTAAGATATTACTTCTTCTAGAGCAACTCGAGCTATACAAGAATTTAGAGACTTTTTCTCTAGCATATCTTGATTTATAATCATAATTAGCGTGTAAAAATATTACCACTTTTAATAATTTTACTTTGTCCCACCACACTTATATTCATATAGTCAGTTACTTGTCTTCTTTCAGATATATTATGCGTTACTACCACATTATCTTCAAGGAATAGAGCAAATCAATAGGGTCTATTATGACTTTTTACCAAAAGTATATACTTTATATCAACCATCATTATATCATTTTTATCGTGCATTAGAATTTAAATTCAGTGTCTTATTCATATAAAAGCAGTTTAACCCATAGATCTATAAGAACCCAATATCTCGTTATAATAATGCGTCTGAACTTCATAGTCCATCAATCCATATCTCAACCAATGACATAATAAATCATAGTACATTAGGGTTTAGGACCAAGTCCATTGAATATATTATGACCACTGTTAGTGGATATCAATCAACATAAGCACTAAAAAAATATCAATAAATAGTAAATGAATCAAATTAATAAAATACGCACTAGTAATTAATATGTGCTTCTGTCCATGTGTATACTTACCTTAAGGTTAAAGAGAAACAAATATTTGCCTCTGCCATGCATTTAATTTTTTTCATGAATATAATTCTTCAAGAGAGATGATTTGACACGGCTAAAACACATGTACTCTCAAATTTAAAAGTTAGAGACTCATACCAATGACATATAATAAAGTAAGAATAAGAAGAATACAGGAGAGAAAAAAGAGCTTTTTATTTCTCTTGGAATATTTGAATAAAACTTCTTTATTTAAAGAGAAATGTTGATCTTACTTTTCTTCAGAAGATAGTGTCACGCCCTGAGCCTATTCCCTGGACATGGCACGATGCTCATGACCACAATTGGATCGAAGCTAAATCATGCTACTGGCATACTAATTCATAATCATAGAATGTTAAACATGAGCAAAAACTGAGTATTTATAAATTTGGGAAGTGATCCTGAAAGTCACGCTACTTGTTTAGAAATACAACATTACTAAAAATGAACACTTATAATTTGGTAAACATAGTTGTTTAAAAAAATTAACATAACTAGCTAAATCGTTGACTATCTATGGATCCTATACTAATATTAATCGGTTGTTCGGACAAGATCCCAACAACTCAAAATAACTAAAAATAAATATAAGTCTAAAATAAAGAAACTACAATGAGACAATCTTCTCGAACGAATGAGGACTCACCATTGCTAACTGTAATTTGCTTGTAATTTCTATCCATGAAACTGAGAGGATTACCTGCATCTACATTATGAAATAATGTAGGCATAAAGTATGTGTCAGTACTTTGAATGTACTGGTATGTAGGCATGCATAATCTAAGTAAAACAATTTAAGAAATAATGCTACATCTGAAGAGCTAAAATTAAACATCCAACTAAATCGTGAAAATTGATATGTACTAACTCACTCATTTATTGTGAAACATAACTGAAAAATCTATAAATATATAATATTAAAAATAATCATTTCTAAAGTAAGTTATAATGAGTCATCTATAATATACTTTGCTGAAATATATATATATATATATATATATATGAATATGGATGAGAGTTTCTTCTAACCAACAAATTCCATGTGAGCTCATGGCATCCAGTAAAGTAACCTTATGTTGGAAAAGTTCATCAATACCTTTTCAAGGAAAAAGGGTTACATATTCATAATAACCGATCCATAAATAGCTTCTTGGGCTAACTTTGGTCAAAGACCAATTTGCTTCATACCCACGCTGGCAAATGTAGTTGTGGGATCTAAGGTGTTACCCCTAAGATCGAGTTACATTATTCTCCGTTCACTCAGTGCTAAATAATCCTTCAAAAATGCATATGCCCAAACTTGCAAAAGTCTTACAAAGCATATCTAATGTGTCCAAATCATAGTAAAGTAAAAATTCATATTTTCTTTACAAGTTCTTAACTCTTATCATATCATGAAGCATAATTCTCATACTTATCAGAAATCATAGATTGGATTACTTTTCTTGAAATCAATCTTAGCTAAAAATCTGATATCACAAAGTCAATTCATGAAAACCAATCAATATTTGTGGCGTCGTGTAAATATCATGTACCATGCTTCAAAATTATAACTATGAATGTAAAATTATGAAATTATATATTTTATATTGATCAAAATCATAAAGAATTCATGTATGAAAAATTCTAGCATGATTTATAAATCTTGGACATGGAGTCATGAAGTTATAACTTGAAACTAGCATTTTACGCATGAGGATGAGAGAAACCCCCCACTGAAAATCTATATACCTAATTATCGTAGTTTTTGGGCATAAATTTGGATGAAAACTTGAGTTCTTGGACTTGAAAGAAGAATTCTTGAAAAAGAACTTGAGACTTCTCATTAAAGCCCTACATACCTTAACTTTCTCCCAACAAGACTTAAGAAGAGTCTTAACTTGAAGGTTGGAGTTTCAAAATTTGACTTCTTGAAAATTCATTTACTTTTTTTTAGAACCCTTAAATTTTAAGGTGAAAATCTTGTTAGAAAATTATAATTATTGATTTGAAATAAAAATTGCATGGGAGGATCATACCTTGATGCTAGGGGAAGATGAGAAGAGTATAAATCATCTTAGGATTGGAAAGAATGAAAAAAGAGTAGAAACAATCAGAGGAAACCCAAAAATAAAAATCACCCGATGGACTATGTGCGGTGCATGTATTCCCATTTATGTGGCACATGGGTACACACATTCGGAGTGGAATCCATTTTAAAATGTGGATGAACTATTTCTAAAGTACATACTGCACTTGCCCATATGAGGCCGCATTTCGGGGCAGAATCCTTGCTTCACTAAAATAACATAATATTTTACTCCGAACTCAAAATAATAAACGGTTTGTTGCATTGGAAAGAGAACTCAATGATTTTAAATTTGATAGGTAATGAGACATATAAATTTTTATATTTTAGGAGATATAATTATTTGACGTTGACCTATAGTTGAACTTCTATGAAAAATTAAGCCGGTAAAGAAGTTCTGAGTTTAATATTGTGTTCAAAGTTCCTTAAGTCCTTAAACCACATCCAACACTCTTCATACACTTAGTAAAGGACATTAACATTTAGGTTCAAATAAGAACTCACTTTCTTTGAGTCTAACCAAGTACATAAAATGGTCCAAGTCTTAGCTTGAAAGTTCGGGTGTTGCAATATCTCACCCTTGGGATCATTCATCCTCGAATGATAGCTAAACCTAGAATAGAAGTATGAACGGAATAATTCTCAACTCATCTATCAAATATCACTTCAGAACATATTTTGGAGTGATTCATGTTATGAGTTAGAATCGTACTTGAGCATTCTTGGCACGAATATGTTCATAAAATCAAAAGATAATGAAATTATGCATACAAACTTCTACAAATTGTTATAAAATATGTTTATTAGCATTAGTGAAGGTCTCGACAAGGAGTAACATATATGAATCTATTTTTTTACTATCTCGAACTATATTTTTACTATAGATTGAATGTTACCAAAAATAAGAATTTGCGAAGGCATAGGCCATGAGTGTAAGAAACTAACATAGACATGAAGAAATTATTTTGGGACATGAACTTAGACTTGGACAAAGGTCTTATTCAATTGAAGCTACAAGGCATGGAATATGTGTTCATTGGGCATAAAGTAAAGGTAGGACTTTCTTCGCCTATACGATTGATACCCCTCAAGATTAAAAACACTTGTCAATAATAATTTCCTCCTCTTAAAACTATACTTCACCAATTTTATCTCATTATTCTCACCAGTTTACGTTTAAAGACCAAAGTTTGAACCTAATTGCCTTTGGAGGTACGAGGTGCTACCTACAATAAGATCAAGTTAGTCCAATCCACTAGGTGTTATATTTTATATCTCTAACGACACTAATTCTTTTTATAACTAAGATCAAACAGCCTCGAGCATTAATTAAGGAGTCACTAACCACATAATTCAATTGTTCATACATTTGTCAATACAACATCTAACTTCTCATTATATTCTCTTAATGAAGTCCTTGAAGCTTAAACTATCTATGAATTTTATCAAGCACCACTATGATCAATAATGTACTCACAAAATAGACACATCCAGTAATCTCATCTACTTACTACACATAACTGAATCTTACCTCATATGTCATCCATACATAACAACTTAGGTAACACAAACACACTAAAGGTTACACTAATTGAGCACCAACCATATCTCATCTTAGCTTTGATCTAGCTTCTTCACTATTATTTTTCCTATCATCAAGGGAATTACTAAAGGAAAAAGAATATAGGCATAAACTATAGGAGTTATGGATAAAGGTAAATCTTTGAACCACAATTATGGAGTCTGAACTGAACATTTCTAATGAAAGGAATACTATTCTAGAAAAACTCATTATTATTACACGCTTGATAATCAACATGGGTTATGTGAAGTAAAGTATGATAGATATAAGTACTTCATATAACGAATGCATAAAATCTGAGCAGAGGGTTGTACTGAGCGTGATCATGACGTATTTTTCCTTCATTATCATAGATAAACATATAGAAGACTTAGAGTATAGAGAATCATAAATATAATCTATTGAAATAATCTTATCTGAGCTTATACATGACATGTCATGACTCTATTAGCTAGTTAGGGAATATTCTAAAGCCTGAGCCCATAGAACTTGTTATATTGAGAGACATAGGTGTAGTGTAACTGACTATTGAGGCATGTAAGGACCTGAACGCAGTGGCATGAGATAGATTGTATAGTTGAGATGTAGTAAAAGTTGATATCTGAGTCATTCAGAAAACTTCATAATTGATTCATAAGATAAATGAACGTCTAAATATTGAGTAAGATGGGATAATTGTCTGAAGAGATATATCTTCATTAGGAATCATACATAAACGTTGATTTGCATAAGGTGCATAAACTATAGACATGGGCATAGTACGAATGTGTAAGAAGCGAACAGATTGTTAATCTACGCATAGACCTGACGTAGCTTGATTTTACTAGTCAATGCATTAAGAGTATATTATGAGTTCATGGGAATGAACATACTGTGAAACATGAATGAATGTATCATGAGTCATATAACATAAGCCTATAATTCGTAGCTTCATGGTATAAGATTAAGGTCGTTGATTTGAAATTATTATTTTTTATTCTAAAAGCTGAGCATGTACATGAATCCTTATGGAATACATAAGAATGGTTCATGGAAATTATGCTGACACGCAGAAAATAAGTAAGGTATCATAATGAATAAAATACGAGGAATAATGAGAGTAAGAATGAATTAATATGTCACTATGACTTGTATCTAGAACTCATCACTATTTAGTTCTAGAGACCAAACTTGATTTTTATCCTTCCCATCTCCTCCATAGATCAAGGTTAACCATTCTAAGTCCGTAAACATATACCATATCCTAAAGGAGGCAAAGCTCCCCTGCATAGGTCGAAGCATGACTAGTCGTGAGACTGCTAAACTCTTTTTGTACTATTTTGAACTTTATCATACCTCTGAGGATATTATTTCATAACATGTATTTCGACTTATACACCTAACCACTTTTTCTAACACCTAACAATCTAGTTTTATCCTCTTATTCTAATAAAATTACATCCCTAAATTCATATATGTCATAAATAACCAAAATATCAATTTATGCTGAGTTTCTCCAATATTTAGTTTCTATAACCTCCTTAGCTCTTCTCTAAGAACACCAAAAAAACATAAATAACACTCTTTGCACTTATCACCCTATGATTACTAAATTAGACACATATCACATGTATAATTTAAAATCTCATGTAACAACATACTACCTTGGGTATAACTCTCCCTTCATAATACTAAAAATTCTTTTTTATCTAAAAACTTAGCCATTATTTTACTTACTTGTATAGAGCCATCATAGTTACCAATATCATGCTTTATATATGCACACCTATCGTGAGTTATAACCTTAATATCTTTTATATACCGTATCAGGCATACTAGAGAAATTTCATACGCCAACATTACTATCTCTCAAAACTATCATTGCTTTTACCACAGTGATCATTTAGAGTTCAAACTTAGTGTTTAATACTAAATATGGGTAGCATATAAATTTCTCTTATGGCTTAGGCTTAAGGCTATTTGATTACCAATCAAGGTAACACTACTTCGTCGAGAGTCAATAACAAAACAACTAATCTTAATCATACATTATATCAAGTTATAGCCTACATTTACTTTTATTTTTCACCATCTCATTATACTTAATTTATTCCCTATATCTCTCTTGTATAAGCTAAATTCATAATTTTATAAATATTATAGGATCCTCTCATTAAAACAACAACAAAAAAAGTACAGTCTATAACCATCAATTCCAGACTGATTTATATCTTCTCGTATATACTTAATTTTCAAAACATAATAACTTTTCATCATAAATTCCTTTCTTAATCCAAATATAATAAAGTCATCTTAACGAACAATTTCTCCTCTAATACCTCTATGTAATATACACCAAACCTATTACACCTTACTCATCACATAAGAATAGATTGTCCCATTACTCACCTAATAACCACATGAATCTAGTTACATACCACAATCATTAACTATGCCCACTTTTGATCTCTAAACTTTCTGACTTCATATTACTGGTCTAGGATCATTCTACCATATCAGGCCTTTGGCTCAACATCCCCATAACACTATCTTTTAAATGAAGATACTGCTCATTCATTCTAAGACAATTTATTTCTTACAGGTCTTAATTTTATACATGTTAAATAAGAATTTGAATACATGTCTTACTTTGGATAAATAACATGATTTATGTAAATAAGGTGTGTGTTGTCGAATTTAATGAGACTGAATGCACTAATGATCTCTTCTTAAGCCCTTGTGGAGAATCTAAACTCTTTAAAGTCTCTTTATGAGATAATTTTTTAGATAAGAATTTAA
>JBDJHY010541403.1:0-16879 GCA_039654485.1 Withania somnifera
ATCCCTTTTGGCAGGCTGCTATGGCTGAGGAACTTACTGCTCTACACTAGACACTACATGGGATTTGGTATCGTTGTCGTCTGGAAAATTATTAGTTGGAGACGGATATTCATGCATTTCAAATAGATGATATGAGTACCCAAGAGTTCTCTTCTGCCATGTCTATTCTATGGGATCATTTAACTCCACTAAGTCTGTAAAGCTACAAGAATTTGAATTGTATATTGCTCGTAAAGAAGAATAATATTTGGTAATAATTTCGGATGGCCCTTTAGAATGATTTTGAGGGATTGTGTAGGACAATTCTATATCGTTATCCTCTCCCTTCTGTTGATTTTATGGTTAATAAACTATTATAAGAAGAGATTCGTCTTAAGTCTAAGGTCGATAAGGGGTTTGTTCCACCGGCAACTCCATCTGTGTTTTCCGTACCACATCCACCACTGTCTAACAACCAGAATAGGACTCCTAAGGTCTCTCAAGATGAGTGTGCTTTCAGCAAGCATAAGGATCATTGGAAGGATCAATGTCCGTTATTGTTGAGTAAAGACAAGAAACTTCAACAACAACTACCACCTCAACAAATACGATGACTACATACTATTTTATGTACATACTATCTAACTCAGTTCAGCAATGCAGTTGCTTCCCCTTCTTTGGATCCCTATATGCTTGAGCAGTTTTAGAAGTTGATTGCCTTACAACCTCATGCCAAGTCAGCCTCCTCAAATACAAGTTTGTATTTGTCTGGTACTTTAGGTATATCTTCTCCCTTATGGATCTTAGATTTTGGTGTGTCGCATCATATGTCTCCTGATATCAATTCATTTAAGTCTGTTAACTCTTCCCCATCTCTGTTTTTCATAACTGTTGATAGTACCCCAGTGATATTAGAATGAATTGGATCTATCCGTACATCTCATTTATCCCTCTCAGATATATACCATATTCCCAGTCTTACTTTAAATCTTAAATCTATTGGTCAATTGTGTGATTCTAGTTTGCCATTTTTTTTAATTTTAAAAATTATTGTGTACAGGAGCTTCGACCTCAGAAGTTGATTGGGACAGGCCGTAAGAAATATGGACTCTATGTTTTTTATGAGCTTAAAGTATCAGATGTTATTGCCTCCAATATTAATTTATCATCTTTTCATTTGAGTCGTTCGTATTACATTTTTATCTTTGGAATTCTTATTTGGGTCATATTTCTCTTTTTGTTTAAAGTTTTTTGTATCCACGGGAGCTCTAGGTTATTTGGATAGTCATGATATTTCTCTTTTTCTTACACCATTTGATCTTGTGCATTCTAATGTGTGGGGACCCTCTCTGGTATCCACCAAAGGGGGTTCCAAATAATATATTTTGTTTGTTAATTATTTCACTCATTATACTTGATTTATCTAATGAAACGCAGATGTGATTTTCTAACTATATTCAGTAACTTTAGAGATTTTGGGAAAATACAACACTCATATGTCATTAAATATTTTTCGTGTGATTTGGGAGGTAAGTATACTTCAAATAAATTTTCTCATTTACTTGCCTTTGATGGAACTATTCACTGATCCTCGTCTACAAACACTCCACAACAAAATGGTGTTTCTGATAGGAAACATCTTCATCTGGTTGAAACAACTCGTTCATTTTGTTATCATCTGAGGTTCTTAGTGTCTTTTGGGGGAGGCAGTTCTTACCGCTGCTCATGTGATCAATCGAATTTCAACCTCAAAAAATTCAAGTTTGTCTCCCTTTAAAAAATTATATGATCATTTACCTGATTATTCTTTATTGCGTGTCTATTGTTGTACTTGCTTCATTTTATGACCATATGTTGACCACAGTAAATTTTCTCCTCAGTCTGATTTGGGTGTCTTTTAAGGTTATGGTGTTGGTAAAAAAGGATATAGTTGATTTGATCTAGTCAATGAAAAATTATATGTCTTGCGTCATGTTTCTTTAGAGCATATTCCATTTTTCTTTGTTCCTGCTAGCTCTAATCACACAACACAGTCAGATCTTATTTCCATTGATCATTTCCATACCTACCCCAATGAATATCTATCTGATACTTTGGTTCACGAGTCATCTACCTCTCATACCCCTGCTCCTATGACTACCCAGTTGCCGGGTGAGATTGTAGATCCTCCTCTACGTCCACCCATGCTCGTAAGTCCATTAAACTTCGTAGCTTTGAATACTCATCTTATTCTACCTCTTTTCCTTTATTTGTTGCATCTATTCATCATCTTTCTAAGACTCCATCCTATAGAGAAACAATTTGTGATCCCTTTTGGCAGGCTGCTATGGCTGAGGAACTTACTGCTCTACACTAGACACTACATGGGATTTGGTATCGTTGTTGTCTGGAAAATATACCATTATTTCATGTTGGGTGTACAAGATTAAAAACAAATCTGATGGATCCATTGAACGATACAAGACTCGGATTGTTACCAAAGGTTACTCACAGGAGTATGGCATGGATTATGAAGAAACTTTTTCTCTCATTGCAAATATGACGATTGTTTGAACTATGAATTCTGTTGCTTATGTTTTTTGGTGTAAAATATCTCATATGGATGTCAAGATTACCTTCATAAATGGTTATCTTCATGAAGAAGTTTACATGATGACTCCTCCTGGTGTTTCTCATTGACTAGGTGAAGTTTGCAAGCTTCGCAAAGATCTTCATGGTCCAAAACAAACACCATGTGCAGGGTTTGAGAAATTTTCCACGGTGATCACTTCTCTTGGCTTCCATACTAGTCATCATGATTTAACATTATTTTTTTAGAGTATAAAGGGAGGTCATATTATATTATCCTTGTATGTTGATGAAAAATTAATTGCTGGTGATGATTGTGCTAGAATTGAATCTTTGAAGCCTGAGCTGGCATGTTGCTTTTCTACAAAAGATTTGGATATGCTACGTTATTATTTAGGAACTGAGGTTTCCTATTCTAGAAAGGCTATCTCTTATCTCAATAAAAGTATATAGCAGATTTGTTTGATTGTGCTTGTTTCACTGATGGTCGGATTGTTGATACTCCTCTTAAGGCTAATGCTAGATATTCTCCATCAGATGGCAGTCCTTTGGAGGATTCTAGCCTTTATCGTACCATTGTTGGTAGTTTAGTTTATCTTTTGGTGACTCTCCTAGATATTGCATCTCACGTGGTTAGTCAGTTTGTCACTGTCCCTACTTCATCTCACTAGGCTGCCTTGCTTCATATTCTCAGGTACCTTCGGGCACTTAGTTTAGGAGCCTCTTATTTTCCTCTACATCCTCGTTAGAGGTGCATGCTTACTGTGATGTGGATTAGGCTACTGATCCAATGGATCGCAAGTAGACTACTAGATTTTGTATTTTCCTTGATGACTCACTTATTACGTGGAAGATAAAGAAAAAAGATGTCATTTTTAGGTATTCTACAGAACCTGAGTATTGCGCCATGACCTCGACTACTTGTGAGATTGTTTGGTTACTCTAGTTGTTTGTTGATATGGGTATCTCTCATTGTCACCCTACTTTGATACATTATGATAATCAGAGTGCTATTTAGATTTCTCTTTATATAGTATCTCATGAGTGAACCAAGCATAACGAGATTGATTGTCATGTTACTCGCCACCACCTACAGATTGACACCATCACATTTCCCTTTGTTGCTTCTTCCTTATAGACTACTGATATGTTTACCAAAGCACACTCGACTTCGCACTTCCATTTCTTGTCTGACAAACTTTCAATGCTTATCACTATAGCATCGTGACTTTGAGAGGGAATATTAGCATATATTATGTTTTAGGGTTATTTTAGTCTTTTCTATTTTATCTTGTAATATAGCTCTATAAACTACTCTTGTGTATTTATCTGATTATTCATTATAATGAGACGGCTCTAGACTTCTTCCCTATATTCACAATAAATACATTCTTTTCCTAAAAAAATTATTTAGAGAACCCCCTTTCTTGTTTATGTTTTTTTAATAAAAGAAACCCTTTACCTGATTAAAAAAAATGAGAAGTTATTTTTTCTTCTTCTTAATCTCTTCTTATCAGGTAAAACAAAATAACCTCTTGTACTTTCTTAACTGATAATAGATGCCACATATATAAAATGATAATAACTAAATTATTAATTTTATTTAGACAGCGATAAAAATGTTCTTGATAACACAAGAAATACTTTTATATTTTTTGATCATTTTCGAACTGACATAGAATAATTGTTTATTAATAGATCCATTGTCTTAAAGTTTAGAAGAAAAAAGGCCGCACAATGACTCCATCAATGATATTTTAGAGATAGTTATGATTTAACAAATGTAATAACTTTTTGTGTTTTATGTCATTATGTTGTTATATCTCAACTTTAAAACTAAGAATTATATTAGAAAATACTTATTCTTCTTCAATTTGAAAAAGTATTAAGAAAAAACATTTATTATTTTATTAGAAAACACATTTATTATTTTATTAGAATTTCTTTTATGGTTATTTTCACGTCTCGAGCTCACCCCCTTTGGTGCGGTACGATATCCTTCACCATTAGATTTCCTTGTATGGATGCTTGGCTCATGTATAGCTCTATTCACTTACACTCAACGGAAGCAATATCAACAACAATATAAAATAGTGGACATCTCCCAAGAATGAAAGATAAATATTAGAATAAATGTGAAAATTGCAAATCTCAACTCTACTCATTACTCATGTCCAAAAGCCACTGTAAGCTAGATATTAGACTACTAGAACAAGATCTCTAGCTAATCTCAAAGTAAAATAAAAATAACTCTAAACTCTCAGCTCTATAATATGAAAGAACAAAATAATCTCCAAAAAGTTTCTTTCCTCGAACAAATGAGGACTACCAAAATCTTCAACTTCCAGTAACTCGGATTAAGTCAACCTTGAGTGTTCAGACGGCTGGCCAGGTCTGCGTGGTGTAAAACATGCAGCACAGATTATGCGGTTAGTACATGAAATCTACTAAATATGTGAGAGGATAAAAATACAGGCTATACAATATCATAGAAATAAAATGACTATGCAATACATTCACAAGTCATATCAATTCAACTTTTCAAAACTCAGCTTAATTAAACAGTAAGATGCAATTTGGACAAAATTAGTTTAAAAGCTTCAACTTTCAAGAGTATAATATAAACTCAACAAAATCATGTAGACTCATTAGTTTTTAACAAAGAGAATATAAAGTTTATCTACCTTTTTCACTTTTTTTTTTACTTCAAACTGACACTTAACTTCATTCATGAGTTTCTATAACCAACATACCTCGTGTATTAGTAACCAAGTCGACATATTATCCCATGTGGAGAGCCTCCCATACCTTTCCAGAGTATAGACCATGATTTCCCTAGTGGATCCACTAAGTCTCCTCAAAAGGCAAACATTGGGCCATAATATTACCCTATGTTTATTAATGTTTAGGTATAAAATCCTCGTGCCCACCCTCTTGGTGCTAATACTCCCTAAAATAATGAATCATCAACAATCAATACTCTTGTCTTAGTGGAACACCATCAATGGAACAACAAGCCAAACAACAACTTCAACAGTCTAGACTAGTGGAACACCCTCAATGGAAACAACTAACCTAAAACATTAATTTAAACTATAATGGATAACACTCTTTAATAAAGATATCAATTTCACACTCATGCGATAAGAGATAATCTCAATATACAATAGCAAATCATGATAACCCTAGAAATTCTTATATAATTCAAGACCTTTAATGAAAGGGTTTGTGAGCATAAGATAACCCTAGACAAGATAGATATTTGACTGTAAGAACAAGATCTCTAGTAAGTCTCAAAATAAAACAAAAATAACTCTAAAGTTTTAAATATACAATATGAAAATATAAATTAATCTGATAAAGTACGGTCCTCGAACCAATGAGGACTCACGATAATATTTAACTAATAGGAATGAAGATCAAGTCAACCATTAGTGTTTAGACAGCTGGCCGCATATGCATGGAGTAAAACATACAACACACAATATGCTGTCAATACATGGAATGTACTGAATATGTTAAAGGACATAATACAAGTTATGAGAAATAAAATTTCTATGCATTGCATGAACAAGTTATATCCATTCAAATTTCAAAAAATCAACTGAATTAAGCAATACGATGCAATTTAGAAAAAAATAGTTTTAAAGCTTCAACTTTCAAGAATATAAGATAAGATCAACAAAATTGTGTAGACTTAATAGTTTTTAACAGAGAGAAAATAAAATTAAGCTAAAAATATTTCACATTAATTACTTTAGACCGATACTCAACTTTAATGGGGAGTTTCTATAGTCGGCACACCTCATGCAACAAAAGAGTGTATGTGTTACCCCATGTGAAGGACCCAATATCATGCCAGATTATGAACCTTTCTTCCCCTAGTGGATCTACTAAGTCACCTCAAAAGGCACATATTGGGTTATAATATTACCCTATATTTGGTGACATGGGTTTTTGGGTATAACAACCTTGTGCCAATCCTCTCGGTTCTAATACTCATCCTAAAATATTAACTTATAAGAAATCAACACTCATAAATCAGCAGAACACCATCAATGGAACCATAAGCCAAACTACAACTTCAACACTATAGACTAGTAGAACACCCTCAATGAAACAAACTAGCCAAAAATATTAATTTATACCACAGTGGATAATACTCTTTAATTAGGATATTAATTTGACACTTTATAGCAATTCATACTCTCAACTTGTACTTGAAGCATACAATCATTGTTAAAATATCAACACTCTTAATTTGGGTTTAATAAGCCAAAATCATTCAATTTGACATCACTAATAATTAGGCTAAAACCATGTAAAAAAGTCTAGTAATTTATGACATTTCAACACTCAATTCATTTTTTAAAGTAAACCTTAAAAACATTAATACTGGATAAATCATGTTCTTTCCTCAAACTTACTCTCAATTTTCATGCACATGCCACAACAACTCATTAGGCTATGCAACTTTGTAAAAATTGTATGCCACTTCTTTAATTTGGATAACATTATCAATGCTCATGATATAAGGGAAAATCTCAATAGACAATAACCAATTAAGATAAATCTAGACGTGCTTCTACAATTCAAGACCTTTAAGAAAAGGAATTTTGGGCGCAATATTGAAGGAATCCATGTTCATTAGCCCACATACCTAATTTGAAGAACTTCTATGGAAGAATTTAGTAGAAAACACTACTGCAAGAAAACCCCATTAATGCATCCCTAACTTTGATTTAGAGAGGAGCTTTGATAAAATACTTAGTTCTTAATCAGATTATGTAACGAATAAGGGAATAAGGACTTTGAGTATTTATAATAACCCTAAAAAAGGCGAAAAGAAATAGGATTGAACTAAAAAGAATTGGGAAATTAATTAATTACCCATACAAAAACACAACTTAAAATCTATCATAAAGGGCCACGAGTCAACCTATGACTCGTAAGTTAGAGTCACCACTCGTGACTCCCACTCGTGACTCCCACTCGTGGGGGGTTCTATATAGGACTTTTAAGTCTCTTGACTATCTAATAAAAGATATAGTATAAGTTGACCTATGACTCATAGGTCATGGTCATGCTCCGTGATGAATTCGTGATCTAGGGAAATGTATTTCAAGGTTCTGGATCTTTTAATACGAGTCACTGTATGAATCGTGAAGGCTTCCCAAGAGTGGTACCACGACTTATGGTATATTGTAGAAAGTTTTAGTTTCACTTAGCTCAAACTATAAGTTTATGGACTGATCCTCGTAGTGGACATTACACTATATCCCCCTTGAAATTAATTGTCCTTGAATGAAGTTTTTAGCTCAATAAAAAGGGAAAAAGACTAAAAAGCTAATATAATGAATGGAAATTTACTCAAGGCATTGGAATAACCTACAATAGATTACTAAGCTACTACTCAAAAGACTGACATGCGTAACACCCTCTCATACTTAGACTATAACTAATCAAATAATGCATGAATGTATATAATAGGACTCATACAATTCTACAATGCTACAAGCTTCATGCTACATGCATAAATTTTTCTAGAGAAAATCTATATAGAGAGTGGAACTAAAAGAAAATAGGTGTGGGTATCTACTCATCATATCTGCCTTTACTTCTCAAGTAGCTCTCACAACTAAGTTGTTTTGCCATAGAACCTTAACTGAAGTTATCTCTTTGTTTCTAATTTGGACCTGTCGATTTAAAATCTAAATATAGAACTCCTCATAGGTTAATCCATCTTAGATAAAGATACCCTTAACTCAAATAACCAAGGATGGAACAGTCTCGTACTTTATCAGCAAAACACATAAAAGCAGGATGAACCAGTGCTAACTCTACTGGAAGGTCCAACTCATGAGCAACATTGACAACCCTTCTCAAAATCTGATATGGCCCAATATATTTATCTTTCCTTTCTTACCAAACCTCATGATTCCCTTCAATAGAGATACATCCAAACATACCCAATAACCCTCATCAAACTCTAGATCTCTTCTTCTGATATGTGCATAGGATTTCTATCTTCTATGAGCTACTCTTAATCTCTTTCTAATTATATGAACCTTCTGTATCACATAATGAATAAGCTATGGAACTACCTTCTCTTCCTCACCTACCTCAAACCATATAAATATAGAATAACAAATCCTCCCATAAAAAGCCTTAGGTGGGTCCACCTAGATACTGATAGTTGTTGTATGAAAACTCTATCAAGGGAAAGTGTTCAACCCAACTGACGTTGAAATCTATTACACACACCCTTAACATATCCTCTATGGTTTGTATGGTACTCTTATCCTGGCCACTTTTCCGTGAGTGAAATTATGTACTGAGATGAACATAAGTACTAAGAACCCTATGGAATAATATCTAAACTATGAAATGAATTGTGTACCTTGGTCTGAAATAATAGATAAAGGCTATCTATGCATCCTGAAAATATGTTGATGGTAAATCCTCCTATACTGCTCTGCTAAATATGGGGTGTAAATTTGCAAGAACTTGGTTGTCTTGGTCGTTCAGTCTTCTATCACCCATATGACTCATGCTTCTGGGCTAAGGGAAGATCAATGAAAAAGTCCATGCCAATCACTTCCTACTTCCATGTCAGAATACCAAAACTCTACCTTTACTTATTCATTTTTAGGAAACTTAACCACATACTCAACCATGCCATTCTTTGTTTCGTTCTTCAAAACACTACCCTTTATTCTCTATAAATCTTCATAGCCTAGGGTGAATAGAATACCTAGAACCATGAGTATCCTACAAAATGTTCTCTCTCAGCCCATCAACATATTTCACAAACAAAACAATCTTAATATTGGAGAGAACCATCTCCCTTGGGATAAAACATGAACTTTATTCTTCTAAAATGCACTTTTCAGTTGAAGTAGAGCCGGATCACTATCTTGATTCTCCTTATGATTCAAAAGAATTTGTACTAACATAGCCCCATCCTTAACATCAATCAATCTCACCCCAAGATGTGCAAGACCATGCACCTCTCTAGCCAACTCTCTCGTACCTAATCAACATGCAATAAATTTCCTAAAAATAATCGGATAAGTGCATCATCCATTACATTGACCTTGTTCGATTAGTATATGTCATTCATATCATAGTCTTCAACAACTCTAACTCCTCTATCTAGGATTAAGATCTTTGTGCTCAAACACATTTTGGAGACTTAATGGTCTCTAAAGATATCTACATGCACTCTATATAAGTAGTTCCACCAAATGTTCCAAGAAATAAAAAAGGTGGCACCTAACCTCCCCAATGGAGTAGGTCTGCTAAACCCAAACTAAAATAACAACAAAATAAAGAAATGCATAATTAAGTAACACTACAAACAATTTAAATAAGAAATCCATAATATAACCATCCTAGAACTAGGTTTCCACTGTACAAACCCTTTAATAAAATCAAATACAAAGATTGTAGTCTTGAAGATCCTTAGTAAGTAAAGACACAACCAGATAAAATATAAAAAAGTCATCAACACTGCGAATGAGATGACAACTACCTTGGAATGTCTTGAAGTGCTCCTGGACTAAAAAGGAGAGGATATCATGGTGTCTTGGGCATGAACCTGCATAAAAGTGCAAAAAACAAGGAGTGAGAATAAAAATATGGTACTCAGCAACGTCACTGACTATTCTAAGAATAAAGAGATGACTAACAACTCCTAACACTCAACCAACCCCCAATACTACAAGCAGAACTAATCGATACACAACATCCTAGACAACAAAAACAAATCCATAGTGTACAAAAACCAAAAACAAAGTAGTACTCACAATCATGAATAAATAGGTGAGACTCTCAATTTCAACAACAACTACCACTAGAACTCTCTAGTCATCAAAATATCATATGATCTTAATGAATCAGTTGGATAGACAATCAAGAAAAGTCATATATGAAAGTAAAAGCAATGAAAAATGCAAGTGTTCATGATACATGTCTATATTAGGTACACACATGTTGGATAATATTTATAAATATATGCCATAGACTATGACCCATGGGGGTCACACTTTGCCCATGTACTATACCAGCTAGGTACCTGACCTATTCTAGCATTGTTCCAGAGAGACAGTATAACCTAAAAATAGAATTAATAATACCATGCCAGCGAGTTACCAAATCCATAATAACAATAACATTGTGAATAAGTTACCACAACAATAGTAACACAGTGAAAAAGTTACCACCAAACTAAGATAAAGGAAAACAATCAAGTACATAATCACTTGTACCAAATAAGTCCTCAGTGGGCATCATCTTATAATTTATTTTGGCCTAACAAGTTATTACAGCCACCAAAATATCATATCAACCTCAAGACATCATCACGGTGTAGAATGCAATAATAATTAAATTCCAAACCAGGCAACATTTCCTAGACCTCAAATATTATCATACAAGTATCTCAATTATCATACCAATAGTCCGTTCTCACTCAAGTAAGCATAATATGAGCATTTCACACTCAACTTAATGATAATCCATAATAAGAAAACACAAAATCACATTATTAAATAATTTCTCATTTTCATCCAAGAACGCTTGACATTAGCACCAGGGTTATTTAACCCATATGACACCTCCATTGAACCTATTACTCCCAATTACAAATAATTTAACAATCAATTCAATCATTAATGCTTTATACAAATACCAAAGAGCCTCAACTTACCTTAAAATGGAGAACAAATAGCACTCATGAGCCTTGCGCTTCTGCAGAGCCTCCAGACAAGAACAATCTATTCATAAATACATTACATAAAAGAAAATACAGCAATCAAAATCCATACATTGATAATTAGAAACTTTTTTCAAAAAATCTACCACGATCCTACATGGTCGAAACCAAAATTCTTGTTGTGAAAATATATTACACGAAATTTAGGGAATCAAATATCAAGTTTGATAAAAAACCCAATTTATTTCATGGCTCAAGATTAAGGTTTAGTGATTTTTGAGTTCATAACTTTAGTCATAATTTTGGATTCAAAATCATTAATTTCTAGGTAAAAATCATGTTAAAGTGATTGAAAATTGATAAAATGGGATTCAGAATCATTACCCAATTGTTAAACCATGAAATCTTCCTTTTTGTTCTTGCTAAATTGAGTAAAATATGATCAAAGGTTGAAAAACAATGAAATAGTTTCGGCATATAAACTTCACTTCCCAGGTGTATAATCACGAGGTGGCAGAAAGTTTCCTTGCATGATCATAGAATTGTCCATGCAATCGTGACTCATAATGTATTTTAACATTCGAAATGTAATGAACTACGTAGTCATTTACTTTCCTTTCATCTTTATATATTTAGATCCTTCTGTTAGCTTTCCCAAGTCATTTGTAACGTATAGGACCATTAGTTTAGTTCCCTGGTAGCTCTATAACTTCTTATCTCAGTTTTCTTATTTTGAAGGTTTAACCTTAAAATAGTAGAATTCAATAGTGAAATTTTAGTAAACAAGGTTGGAATTAGATTTTGATAGTTTTGTTAGCTCTGGAATGCCTACTTTGGTCTAGTTGGACTCTCATTTATTTCTTAAGGTTCATTTTTTTAATTTGAGTTATTATTTGGAAATCAATTCAAATAAAGTTAATTTTTGAGACTGGGGTGGATTTTGATGATTGGATTAGAATTCTAACACTTCTACTAGATCCAAAATGGTTATTTTGGGCTAGATGGGTCATTGATGTTCTTTCAAAGGTTTTGCAGATCATTTCGAGGTTCCTCGTATGAAATGAGAAAGTTGAGTAAATATATTCAGTTTTTTGGAGGTTCTTTTTGGTCAAATGACCTTCTTTGGTATTTAATTGATTCTGTTGAGTACGGAATATATTTTTCATGTAGTTTTTATATATTTTTTTTATTGATTTTGGACTCCTTTTCTATTCTGAGCCATCGTTTGTAAATTCAGCTATTGTAGAAATATCTACATTTGTAGGTGTTCAACGCGATTGCTGTAATGTTCTTTTTCCTTCTTTAGCATGATTGAGCTACGGGGGGGGGGGGGAATCTGTATAGAGGCATTAGGGTTTTTAGTGCATTTGCACGATCATCCTCGAAGTGTTGCAGTCATACTGGTTTGGGGGATGACTCTCAAGCGCAGATTCTCTAGGGCACTATGATCATGCCTCATCATGCCCAGAATTATATATAACCTTTTCTTCACATTCTTAGACTGTTAAAATAGTCTTCTCTTCAAAGACTCCGATCTATAGCCAAATTCTTTCCCCAAAAGTTTTCCAAATAATTGGTGGCTACTTGAGAATTGTTATCTTGTGATCAAATCCTTTCCCATGGCAAGTTTCCATAATTTCTTTACTTCCCTAAACCTTGGTATTAAATCTTTAATGATGGTCAAGTATCATGGTGGTTTCAAGTAAGCTTTTCTGGTGATTGTTCATGAAGCTTTGAGGAGTCGTTGGCAAGCATTTTCTACCCATTTTGAGGTCAATTTTTTCTAGTTTCTCTCTCTTTAATTCATGCTTTCTTTCATGGTGAAATAAACTTTCACTGGAAATTAAGGACATTTGAAGGTCCAATTAATCTTTTTTATGGACCACTTCTTCCTTGAGCTTAGTCCAACCTCCTGATATTTTTAGTTTATTTTTCGGGTTGTGGGGCCTAAGGCCCTATTACCTGATTTTCGACCCGAATTGCACTTGGTAATATAGGTATCATTTTCATATTTTGACCTATGGATACCTAAGTTGATAGTTTTGAGCAAGTTTGGGTGTCTTTCGAGCATCAAACATAAGGTACGTTCTTTTAAAGGATCTCTGTACGATCTCTAGGTGTTGTTATATCCTAGAATCTACCTTGATCATCTCTCTATGGTTGGGTATTGACAATGATCCTTCATCTTCGGGCCTATGAGTGTGTTATTGGACCCTTGGGTTTTCTTTTGCGGGGATGTGGGATTATTATTTAGGCTTCCTTAGGCCGATTATCTACCTCGAGGTTGGATTGTATCTGTACTACCTGTGAGTGGGGTGCGGGATAAAGTTTATGCCTTTTACAACTAATATTTGTGAGTTGGTGGCCTCTGGCCCAATGAGGTGTTACCTTAAAGCATCGAGTACTTGTGGTTATGCTACTTGTATACCCTAGAGGGCACTGTTCAGCTTGGTTAGGGCAGACGGGTACTTGGTCGAGTTACATGGAACCTAGTGGAGTTTTTCTTCCTAGGTGGGTTTGGGATATGGTTAGTGAGAGGTTTAAGTTGGTTTGTTAGATCCTTTATATATCAGGTAGCTTGTTTGCTAGCATGTATTAGTTACTGGCGTAGATATAAGACCGATTCGAGATGTAAGTTGACCTGATGGAATAATAAACTAGGACTTTTTATTAAATTAATATATAAGGATTACTACTTATATACACTCTATAATCACTTATTGGTAAAGAGCTAGTTTCTCACACTATGATTATTATTTTCAAACTGTCACCTACTACTACTACTACCGCTCCCTTTGGTACATCATAGATGTTGACCGAGATATGGAACCTATTGAGGACTAAGGTATGACATATTATTTGGCCTTGAGTGTGTGACTTCGACAACCTGAGGGCTTGAGATTTTGGTATTGACATATGATTTGACCTCGAGTGCACTGTTTTGACAGCATGAGCCATAGACATACTAGTATGAGTTGGGCATGCGGGAGATGTGGGAGAGATCTCACATCTTCCACCATGAGCCCTGCTATCCCTGACTGGTAAGGATTCCAGATGAGGGGTATAGGGGGGATGAGAGGTATATGTATGCAATCTCCCTTTGGGTATGATATATTGAGCCACACGCTGGAGGGTACAACAAGATAACTTCCACACTGGAGCTCAGGGTTTATGTCACACTGCTATTGTCGTTATCATTACCTAGAATTTCGTTGTTTCTGCATTAGATAGCTGGTTCTTATGCGTTGGTCTCCATTGTATGCCTGTTTACAATTCTCATTTTGCTTGAGTTGTGAGCAAGTATCCTATTACTTTACTAGCTAATCTTAAGTTATTCCCTTAGATGACTGTAATCTATCCATTATTGAGTTTCCTCGGCTGGACCAGGTTCGTTTCCTCTATCTCCTAGTTGATGATTATTTGAATTACTTATTTTTTAGACTATTCCTTATCCATATAGATGTTCTTACATTCTTGTAATCACTTTGCCTTTATTGTTGTTCTTTCTATATCTTTATTTGTACCTTATGCTCTCCTGGTTGGCTTATGATGCCTACGGGGTACGTGTTGTTATTGGTACTTATACTATACTTCCATATCTTTTTGTGGTGTAGGGCTTTGTTTAGGTTATCATTGAGGAAGTGGTTCATGTGGTTTAGCTTTTTGAGAGTTTCAGGGATTATGGTAAGCTCATTATGTTTAGGATGCCCTTTTCCATTTAGAGCAACCTCTACCTCCACTTGTAGTTGGAGACAATTATAATTTACATTGTAATGAGATGTGTACTCTATTGTATTTAAATACCTTATGTACCATTGATACTAGGTATTGGGGATAGTTCTTATTGTTATTTTTCAATTATGTCTTCATTTTCTCTTCTACCTATCCTTTATTTCTTATTGATTAGGCCTTGGGGTGTTGTCCGTTGCTTGCCTCTTCGTAAGATAGGTTTAGATTTGTCTATGGCTAGGACTTGTTAGACTCTACTGTGACCTTCATTTGGGTCGTGACAGAGTGTTATCAAAGCCGAGGTTGAACTATATTGTCAAAACATAGACAGGTGTCAAGTAGAGTCTCCCAAATCGGCATATAGACATTTGTATCCTATCTTCAGGAGGATAAACAATGCTTTTTGGAAAATGATCACTTCTTTAATTCTTTTTGTGTGTTGAGTTTCTTGTTGTTCCTTGAGATCTTACTTGGCCTCATTCTCTTAATATGTCTAGGAATAGGCCTTCCGTAGGCGTAGCGAGGGTTCTGTATGTTGATGGAGATGTAATACATCATTAGATCCAGGAGGGAATATTCATGTTTTGTTCTAGCATGATGGATTCACCACATCGGCTATAGTGTTCTGGGTCAAGATGAATTTCAGAAGGTATTGTTATCACACTAGATCCTCAGAGCATAAGGTTTAGACCGGGGATGCCAAAGATATTTCAAGAGGTGTGAAAGGTATAGGTCCATTTATTGGTATCCAACAGAGGTCTTTTTTCCATGCAGAACTATACAACTAGATACTCAGCATGACAAGGTGTAAAGTGTTATATGACCTTGGTTTTGTCATTTCTCGCAGTATCAGGGCATTTAGTAATGACTGGGCTTACTCTAGGTCAGGTTATGGGATAAGAGTTGGATTTAGAGAAATATGTCGTGAGGCTTATAGAGATGGCAATCAGGAATACCATCAGTAGCCGAAGATGGTTAGTGCCCCAATTGGAGGTGGGCAGATCCATTACGGGTTCTTTCAGTGGTTCTATATAAAGTAGGGAGTCAGTATGTTTCTTTATTTATGAGGAGTTCGAACATTACCCCAAGCATTATCCCTATGAGGATGCAGATTGGGAAGTAACAATAATAACCCTGTCTTAGCATAGAATTGGGCGTAACAAGAAGGGTAGCTAGGGGAAGGTCATGATTCTCACAATTTGCACTCAGGTTCTCAGGGTAGTGGTAATCATGGAGGAGTATTTGAAGGCCTTTCTTAGAGAAGAGCTTCAGGGGAGGGGGTGCTTTGAGTGTAGAGATATTGGTAATTTTGCAAGGGACTATCCTCTTACAAGTAAGAGCTGAATCGTGGAGGGATGTTTTATGGTGGTTTGGGGACACTATTCTAGGACTGCCCTTAATAGGGGACTATACCATTAGTATTCGTTACAACTTTACCTCAGGGGGAGTTTGGCAGGGTGTAGGTCTTAGAGTTACTATCTTTCTTGAAGAGGGATTGACACATGCGCTAGGGGATGCCTGAATTTATGGAGGTTCTAGCCTGATCCATCAACAGATCCCCACAGACAACTTCTGTCCTCAAATCAGCGATGATGAATGAACCGTTGAGGGTGGCCCCCAGGATCTTTCAGGTGAGTCTCAATATATTTATGGTTATGAAATTGATTTCCTATCTATGTTTTTTTGTTATGCTGGTTCAATTTTTGTGGCACCACAAACTCCTATTTTTGTCACGTATTATGGATTTAGTTCTTAGCCTTTCTATGATTTATCCGGGCATTTTTGCTTATATGGTATTTGGGCTACATTCCCCTGCTGTGTTAGTTGAGACTCTATGTATCATACTTGTTGGATAAGTGTTTTGGACTTGTTATGATAGAGAGGCGG
>JBDJHY010541617.1:0-16876 GCA_039654485.1 Withania somnifera
TCTTGACTTGGTTTGTGAAGCCTTTGGTCAAATCTTCGCTTATAGTTTAGTTGTAGATTAGAACACCTTCCTTATAATTACAAACCCCCCATTCCGTGTTAGACCATTCGAGTCCAAATAGTTGCGCTTTGGTTTTCCGTTCATACTCGATTGCCTCCATATTGTTCCTTATGGATAGGACCTTGAATCTGTTGGGTAATTATACTTGACAACGACCGCGTACACAGTTTGATTGGTTTTAAAGGTGTACTTGAGTGTTATCAAGCATATACAGATTATCCAGAATATAATGTCGAAACATCGACATATGAAAGACCAGATCAATGTCTGAGAAGATAAGAGGTAAGGATAATTGCTAGGCAACATCCCCAACTCTTTAAAGAATATTGAATAGTCCAATACATGAGGCTAAGATTTCCCTATCTACCAAACCTTATAACACCTCGCATAGGAGACATTCATAGAAACAGTAGACACCAACCCCAAACTCTAATGCACAAAATATATGATATGCATATCTCTTTTGTATACTCTGTTCTTTCGTAATTTATCCCGAATCATACAAACTAGGTCAAGATAATCTTAGAGTAACTCTATGCATGAACTTAGCAATAAACTATTGAACAACCCTGTAGATAACCTACACTACCTACCATACAATGCCTCAAATAGTGTCATCTAAATACTGGAGTGGGTAGCATTGTTATTCACTAACTCTTCTATGGCTACATACTAGCTCTCAAACTCCCAAAATCTAACATAAAAGCCATCAAAATGGCCTACAGAACTTTAATAGTCCTCTTGAAAAAATTGTCAGTCTGAGGGTGAAATGTTGTGCTCAGCTAAACCTTAGTACACATCTCTCATTGAATAGTCCTCTAGAATTGGAAGGTGAACTATGTTCCATGATTAGAGATATTGGATACTATAACTCAATGGAACCAAAAAACCTCCAAAGGATACATATAAGCCACCACTCTGCACTATATGAGGAATGAATAGGGATGAAGTATGATTAATTAGTCAACCTTTCCACAATAACCCAAATAGAGCATGACCTTTGGAAGTAGGTGGAAAAAACGAAATAAAGTCCATAGTTAGCCATTCCCATTTATAATAGGAATAAGGAATCTCTATATAAAATAACGGGCCTCTAGTTCTCAAACTTAACTTGCTGGAAGTTCAATCAATCAAGAAACATAGTATGAAATATCCCTCTTCATCGTGATCAACCAATAAAACCAAAGCAAGTCCCGGTACATCTTAGTTATACCCGGGTGAATCAAATATATGGAGATATGAGCCTCATGCAGTATTATGAACCAAGAAACCAAACTGAAACACACAAATATAACCATCATATCTCACAACCCCATTAGAATCAGCCCCACCGGCCTCACCAGCTGACACCTGATCATAAAGAGTACACAAATACTGATCGATAAACTGATTCTACCAAATTTGATACAATAATGAAGTCACTAAGAATCTAATCTATCAATTGATTAGTAAGAGAATATATGTTTGAGGTCGAATATCTCTATGAAACTAACAATGTAGCCAAGATACCTATATTAACTGCTTTCCAGCTCAAGGTATCTGCTACTATGTTTGCCTCTAAATGGTATAGAATGGTAATATCATAGTACTTCAAAACCTCAATCCACCTATGCTGCCTCAAATTGAGCTCCTGCTGGCTCATAAGGTACTAACAGCTACGATGGTGAGCATATATCTCACACAGAACTCTATATAAATATTTCTTCCATATCTTGAGCGCAAATACCACTACCACCTACTCTATGTCATAAATGGGGTAGTTATGCTCCATAACCTTTAGCGGCTTCAATGCATAAGAAATAACCTAGCTTTCTACATTATAACACTCCCCAAACCAACACCTGAAGCATCATAATATATAGAGAAGACCTTCTCTCGATCAGCAAAGTCAAAACTGGCACTGAAGTCAACAAATCCTTAAGCCTTAATAAACTAGCCTCACACTCCTTAAAATAATAAAAAGGAACATCCTTCCTAATTATTCTAGTTAATGTTTTTGCAATTGATGAAAATCTACAAACTATCTATAGTACCCTGTTAACCCCAAAAATCTCCAAAGCTCATAAGGAGACATCTGCCTTGTCCAACCACGAATAAGTTGTGTCTTGTGTGGTCTACCATAATCCCACTCTCAGACACAACATGTCCTAAAAATGTTATAGACTCTAACCAAAACTTGCACTTAGAGAACTCAGCATAAAGCCAATATTCTCTCAATGTATGGAGCACAGTCCTCAAATGTTGGTTGTACTCTTCCCAAATATGCGAGTATACAAAGATATCATCGATGAATACTATAAAAAAGTCCAAATATGGCTTGAGCACCCTGTGCATCAAGTCCATTAAGGATGCAAGAGCATTGATTAGCCAAAAAGACATGACCAGGAACTCATAATTACAATATCGTTTCTTGAATGCTATCTTTAGGATGTCATCCACTAGATTCCTCAGTTGATGGTACCTTGGCGTCAGATAAATTCTAGAAAACACTGCCGCACTCTAAAGTTGGTCAAAAAAATCATCACTCCTTAGCATCAGTACTTATTCTTATCTTTAACCTTATAAAGCTGCTGATAATCTATACATATACGCATCGACCCATCATTTTCCTTAAATAAAAAAACTAAATCACCCAATGGAGAAACACTCTAACGAACAAACAATTTATGAAAAAGTAGTTCAGCTCCCTTAACTCAGCAGGAGCCATATGGTAAGGAATAATCGATACACGCCTTCTGCCTTGATCTAACTCAATAGAAAAATACATATCATTCTTGAGTGGAAGGCCATGCAGTTTGGTCAGAAAGACATCCAAAATGGAAGAAAAAATTAGTACAGATTCAGGAGTAGGATTGTTATCTCGAACATTAGGAATATAAGAATAGTAAACCAAACAACCTCTCTTGACCAACCTCATATCCTAAAGGCAGAAGACGATCCCTATCGGTGCGTGGATAATATAAACCTTCCATACAATTGAGGATACACCAGACATGGATAAAGTAAAGGCCTTGGAATAGAAATATATAATTATATGGTGAGGGGATAACCATTCCATGCCTAGTATATCTCAAAATCCACCATATCCAACAATAATATGTTGGTCTAAGAATTAAAGCCTCAAATAAAAACCAAAAAAGACCTCAAAACTTGATTCCACTACTAAAGAGTCTCCTACTAGGGTAGAAATAGATATAGACACAAATAATAAATCACTAGCTAGCCTCAAGAAAGGTGAAAAGTAGGAGGTCACATAAGAACAAGTAGAACCAGAATCAAATAGGGCTAAGAATGACCTAGAATAAACAAAAATCTTACCTATGATAACACCATCCACGACTTTCTCCTTTGGCCTTACAACATATAACTTTTGACCACTGCTAGACCAACCACCACCACAACCACTAGACCTATATTGCTTGCCATGACCACGAGAACCTCAACCCTGTGCCCCACCTATAGCTGGCGGCAATGCTAATCTCATAGGCTTTATAGGAGTGGCACTATCTAAAACATAACCCTCGATGCAAAATCTTAGAGATAGCTCCTTATAATACCACACTTATAACACATCCCTAATGTCCCAACCTATCAGGAACCCCATCCTGAATATCCAGAACCTCTAGAAGGCTTTCATAAAAATAAAGCACTATAACCCTGCTGAGCTGGCTCTAAATTCCAAAGAGATACCTGCACTAGCTTACTAGACTGTCCCTGAGAAGACTGATACTATGAATAACCTTGGCCCTATTATCGAGACCCACTGTAACCTCCCTTCTACAGGCATCTTATCACTACGCTGGAACAATATTCAATAAATATACTCCATGGTCTGGAAATGGTCAACTACTCTCTGAATCAAAGAAATATTAAAAACTAACAAGGATACAACCTCCTAGAGCCTATTTCTCAACCCATTAGCAAACCTGCAAATGCACTCCTTCTTGGTAGGCATGAACTCTACCACATAAACTGATAACTAGTGAAAATGAGATTTTTACTCTTAAACCAATATCAAGATCTGCTCTAGATATGCTCTAGATGCCTAAAATCCTCTCTCAACTCATGAATCTCTCATAGAACTTTTTCTAGGGAAACTAAGGTGAGCCTTCTTTTCTGCACTCCATATGCGTTCTTCACTGCTACTTCACTGCACCACACATCTAAAATATGGTATAGGCACCTCCATGAAAATCTAATACCTCGAGGTTCCTCAACCTCTCCTTACATTATTCTATAAACTCATGCACTCTCTCCCCAGAGCAATATCTGGTATAAGTACTTCTTGAGTAGGAAGGGGATCTACAACATCAGGTTGTTCTCCCAAATTAGATGTACCCAAGCTGCACCCTGGGAGGATGTTTAGGCCATGCCTGGAGGGGTGGACCGCCCAAACGTAAAGAAACTTCCATAATAGGGCCCTAACATTTGGCGTAGGTATTGGAGATGGTACTATTACTACTGTTGGTGTCTCAAAAGTCTGAATTGGTAATATTACACTCATGGTTGCTGTAGTATATCTCATTTCCAAATACATAGAAACTGGGTTGGAGGGCTCACTGTTGTCTACCGTTGATCGTGTGCATTCCATCTACAAAACAAATAAATCAAACAATTAAGACTTACAGGAAACTATCTAAGAACACATGTGATATAGTATCTGAGAAGAGTTTCATATTCCTAACATTCCACTATAGCCTCCCAAGTGTAGGATATTGATGTATCCACACCGGTATATTGGACTCTACTAGACTTTAGATCTAGAGTAGGCACAAGTTAAAACCTACATTCTGATATCGAGCTGTCAGGACCCTATTCATAAGTCATAATATGGCACCTACTATACCAATAGTATGAGAAACAATCTTGTAGCCCAGAGCTAAAAAAGATGGGCTACTACATTAAATAAGGATACACACAATCACAATAAGTAAAAAAAAGGAAAAGAGATGAAATAAAGGAGAACAATAGCATAAAAATAATCAATAAACCTCCCATGACCTGGTATTAGTATATACAGAGCTTACTATATGATAAAAAGTACAAGGTGTATATAAATACAATCCATGTCCTGTATCTACAATACAAAAATAATATATATGATATGCAGGCCATGATAGACATCCAAAACTCACCCTGTATCTAAAAGAGACAAAAAAAATGAGGCATGATAAACAAAATAAGCAATGGGTTCTAGTACTCAGATTTACACTAGGGAGATGCAGGTGTAGTATTAGTAAAAGTCGCTGAAGAAACAAGTACATAGTAGGGTTTGAGAGAAAACTGGGCGTATAACAAGTATATCATAGTATGTAATGGGAATATAAAGGAAACATGTCAACAAAACAAATAAGATAGCATTGAAACTAGCTACACAGAAAGAAGCAAGAAAGCAGGTAGCGAATAAATATTGCAAGAAAAACAATAGAGAGAGAACATAGGTAAATAGAGAAGGACATTCCCGATATCCTTACAACAATACAATAACAGTAATAATAATAGAAAAGTAATACAATATAAATAACAAAGGATACTATCTGTATATCGCCTGTTTCCCTATAGTCTCCTTTGCTATCTATCCTGCCTAAGTTTTCTGCTATTATTATTATTGTACTGCTGTAAGGATCCTCGGTATTTCCTTCTCTCCTTACCTAAGTTCCTTCTCTGTGATTTATCTAGCAATATTTATTCACTAGCTACTTTCTTGCTTCTTTATGTGTAGCTAGTTTCTTGTGCTATCTTATTTTCTTGCATGAAATGTTTCCTTTACATTCATATAATTTACTGTGATTATACTTTTTATGTACCTATTGGGTCCTCTAACCCTATGAGATTCTTATTACTTCAATGACTTGTATTCATACTATACTTGTGTCTTCCTAGTGAAAATCTGAGTATTAGCACCTGCTGTTGATTTCATTGCTCGTGTCTTGTTGTTGTATTTTTGAGATACATGGTGAGATTTGGACGTTCAGCATGTCTGGTGTCTCATATACTTTATTTTGTCTCTTTTTTATTTCAGAGATAGGTCCTATATTATATTTATGTGCACCTTGTACTCTATATCAAATAGTTGGCTGTGCAAATATTGATTCCAGGTCCTAGGAGGTTTGTTGACTATGTGTATGATATCCTGTTCCGTTATTCATCTCTTCTCTTTTTGCTATTGCGTATTGTGATTATCCAAATTCTTAACCCATCACTTTGAGCTATGGGATACAATGTTGATTCTCCTACTGGTGGGATAGTAGGTGCCCACAAGACCTAAGAAATTAGGTCATCACATGGAGAAAAAGACTTTCCTTCACTTGTAGAAGACTTCATGCGTACCATCTGCAAAAATATGAATATGAATCGATAGGATTCCAAGAAAATATCAAGGATAAATTGCACGATATAGGATAAAAAATATATTCACTTTTTTATGAGTTTCATCATATCCTCTCATAGATAGGATGCAGACATCTTTGTTCTGATCCATGGTACTCTACTACGCATTTACTCCTGTATTGACATAGCAATAAACTAGGCCCTGATATCAAGTTGTCACGACTCTAGTTCTGAGTTAATGATGTCACATACAAAACCCACCTGCAGGTAATCTATCCTATAGACCAAAATGATAAGTAATGATCCAAAAACATAAATAAGGAAAACACAAGTGGAAGAAACCAAGAGAAAGCTGAGCAGAATAGAAAATAGAGATAAATACACATATACAGTTAAAACACACAAATTCCATGAACTGGTATCACAGTATAAGAGCTAGTATGATATAGAATATGAAAGAATGCAAAAGATACTATTTACATACTATCCCCCAATTGACAATAGTGACAAGAAAAAAAGTAAGATGATAAATAGGAGAAGTTTGCTCTCTAAGAGCTTACCTGTCATCTCCAAGTAATCCAAAAATCTACGTACGAATGATTAGCATCAACAGTGATGAAACATACTAGTATCTACACCAGAAAAAAATGAAAAAATGTAGTATATGTACTAAAAACAGGGTTATAGGCATCTTAGGTTACTGTGCATATAAAATATATAAGAGTAATAAATAGCAAAGAAACAAAAGAAGTGGATCACAAAAAAATAGTAATTCTTAAAGTAGGTTAAAGCCAGCTATTAGTAGAATAAGATGTCAAAAGAGTTGACATAAGTAGTGTTAGCTACAAGTAGTGATAAAGGAACTCAAGTACAAGTAATGGGACAAAACTACAAATAAGAAAAGCAAAAGAATAAGAAAACCAAGAGAAAGTTTAGTGAAAGAGGAAAGAGAAATAAATATATAAATATAGTAAGAAAACCATAAATCCCATAACCTAGTGCCACAGTATGAGAGCTACTCTATATAGAGTATGAAAGAGTGCAAAAGATTAAATATAGAAACTGTTTCTAAAAATACAACTTACAAAATCCAAAGTAAGATAAGAACTAGGTGAAGTCGAGATCACACCTCGTCTATGAGTCTTCCCAAAAGCTATGCTAAAATGGTCTACATCAATGACTCCTACTAGGATTTGCACTAGGGAGATGCTAAAGTGTATTATGAGTACCAACACAACATGTATCCAGTGGGTATTGTAAGCCTATAGGTTGACCCTGATGCTGATATTGCTAATAACCCCTAACACTAGATCAGAATCCACTAAAGCTACCTTAGACGCGTAGCCTCTTATCTCTACCCCCTAGGGCTAACAAACTAGAATCAAATCGTCATGCTCTTCCACCACATGAATGGATCAACCATTTATACTAGAATATCTATAGTATTTAGAATCTTTGGCCTTAGACTCCAAGAAAAGAGGTATATGTTATCCTACTCTATATATACAAATATAACCCCTACTAGGCCAAATGATAAAATCGGGCCTCATGCTAAGACACCATCATGGAAACCTATCTCAACTGAGTGAAATCCTCCCTAATATTCTCCCCTGTCACTGAGAGGTAAATACTTGGCCCTTAAGGCCTCATAGAATAAACTCTAACTCATCAAAGAAACTTTTGTTGGTCTATAAGCAATATGGGCCCTCCACCACTGCTTATCTAGTCCATCCATATAAAACACCTACTCCATGAGACTACAGTAATTTGAGATTTTACAACCACTTCTCATAACAAAAAATAAAGTTATGTGCATCCTCCCTAGAAAAGCAAAAAAAACCTCGGTGAAGTCAATCACAAAAAACTATCCAGTATATTTTGCTTTAATTCTGTCATACATGCCAAGAGGCCAATGACTAAATAACTGTAGGAGTTAAAAGAATCTTTTCACAGGTAGTTGCAACCTCAGGCTACGTTATTAAACCCTAAGCACCCAAGTAGAAGTTTGGGCCCCATCCATAGACTGCCCCTAGTCATACTCAATAACTATTGTAAAACACCTCAAATATCTAGAGTAAGTTATTATATAGGAGGTTCCTGGAATGGCCACAGGTCTACAAGATTCTAGTATGGTAAGTCTATTGGCTATTAGTCGGTAATTGGCTTTTGATCTATACCAACCCATAAATCTTGAACTGATGCACTAACTCTTTCATGACCTCGACCTCTATGTCGATCTCTACCTCAAAACCTAGATTGATCCCTAACTGTTAGTGAGGAAGGCCCACCATCATCTGTAAAAGACTTTGTACATGCCATATGTATAAGATTAAATTTGAAAATAAAAGTTTCCATAAAACCATCAAGGATAATATGCATAATATAGGATATAAAAGAGAGGCATTTTACTAAGAATGTCACTGTAGCCTCAAAAAGATAGCACGCAGATGTCTCCTTATTGATCTTGGGACTCTATTAGATAGTTTGTCGTATGTCAATGATACTGATGAACCTAGGCTACAAGACCCAGCTATTACAACCTGATTTCTCAAGTCATGATGGCATCTATAAAACCCATATGTAAGTAAGCCAACCCATGGAACATAACAATAACCAATGGTCCACAACCAGAAATAAGGAAAGCACAAGAAGAAGAAAACTATGAGAAATCTGAGAAAAAGAGAAAAGAGAGATAACTACATATATACAGTTAAAACTACAAATCCCATGACCTGGTATCATAGTCCAAGAGCTAATACAATATAGATTGTAGAAGAGTACAAAAGATAATTTATATAGAACTGTCTTTGAATATATAATAGTGTCAATAACTAATGCAATATGAGAAACAAGTGAAGTATGGTCTCCAAGAGATCATCCTCTACATCTGAATAATCAAAAAACCTAAGCACGAATGGTCAACATCAACAATAATATGTCAATGTATAGTACGAGTACCAAAACAATGTGTACCTAGCAGGCATTATAGAATAGATTCTCACATAAAATATATAACAGTAACAAATAGTAGAGAAATGAAAGCAGTAAGTCATAGGAAAGGGGTAACTAATAAATCAGGTAAAAAATAAACTACTAGTGTAATAAGAAGATGAAAAAGTACACATACATAGAGTTAGCTACAAGAAGTAATAAAGGAACTCAGATACAAGTACGAGGGACATTCTTGAGTCCTAGAAATAATAATTGAAAAGAAGAGTAAAGGAAAAATGGTAGTGTATCAGTAACCTTAATAACAAAATGAAAAAAGGTAACTATACAAAAATAAACAACTAAAGAACCTACTAGGTAAGAATGATCACAATAAGCTTCAATATATCTATAATGGTGCAAAAACAATTAGAAAAATCTATATAGAACATCACTGATCCCCTATAAGCTCGGAAGATAAAATCAAGTGAACAAAATACCCAACCATCCCCAATAAGCATGGAGGGTACTACCATATAAATAAGGGTAGTACTATATGCTACTCCCCCAAAACTAGGCTCTTGAGGATAAGACTAATGGTATTCCACAACCATATACCTTTACTCTGCCATACATCCTTTCTTCAATGCTCGCTGCCTAAATCATCAAGGCCCATAGCGGTCTATAATCGCATATCATATCTCAGGTATCACAAATACAGGTGTTTCAACTTTATTTGAGTCTAAAATTAGCAATATACAAATATACAGTACACGGTCCCAAGATGAGCGTGATACTAGCAAACTAACGGTACTTGATGCCAGGCTCAAGTAGATACTAAAATGAGTGAAAAATAATAGTATTTGGTTCTTCATTTCAGACGAAGTCTAAAACAAGTTAGAAGATCCTATTTTTAAATTTTATTCATGAGAATAATCCAAAATCTCATAAAAGCCCCCTCAAGGCCATGATAGGTCAGAAATTGGTATTAATGAGCCCAAGGCTTGAAATAGCTGAAAACTAGATGATGACACCAATTTTAGTGCTCGTGACTTATGGATGCAGACCAGAACCAATTTATTATCTTTATATAGGATCAACAAGCTTCTAAACAGGTATAATCACAATCCAACCTAAATACCAAGGGTAAATACATCATCTAGTTCTTACTAAGGTCATAAACGCTATTTAAGGCCACTCCAAGCCTCACAATTCAAAATCCAAGGGATGATGTCACCATTCTTATCCTACCTAGACAAGTATGCCTGAATAATATTACAAGGGAAACTCTGAAAAATAAATAGAGTCAGTGAGATGATAAAAGGTACAATAAAAAAAGATGATCTAAACACGAATCCACAAATTTGGATTCACTATGTACAATACACTATAGAGTAAAAATACACGATCGATCAAAAAATGTCTACACCCTTATATTGAATGAAAGACATAAAATTACAGAGTTCATGAAAGACTATCGAGATGACAAGAAGCTACCTCGTATATAATCTAAAATTTGAACCTTGGGCTCTGGAAAGGAAGTCGGACAATACTAGACTTCATACCTAATGAAAGTGTAAAAATAAAGAGTGATTACTAATAATACAATTGGTACTAAACAATTATCCCTTAATGGATTTAAAATAAAGTGGTGACGAGCACCACCTACCCTAGCACACCAACCACAAGCTTCTCGTAACACCACCCTACAAGCATGCGACTATCCAATAAAATATAATTATAATAATGATAGATACAAGGCATAGGGAGTTATCAATAATAAATCATAGATTCGAATAATCCTACAACAACAGAACTAAAATAAAAAAGATAAAGTACCAAAATAATTCACCGCTAGTTAATATAAAAAGATAAAGCATCAACATCAAGTGAAATAAAATTCGAAAAGAATATCATGTGCCATTACCCCTTCCTGAGTCAATTTGCAATCCATGGGAAAATTCTACTAAATTATGGTACAACCTTGTGGAAGGATTCCTTGATGCATTGCATAGTCTCTAACACACAAGTCCACCTGCAACACGAAGGATACATTTAGGGAGCAAAGGAAAAGACTTGCCGAATGAATTCTAAAATTAATACACCGAGGTAATGAAGTCATCGATGCCATAACACATCAATCTCATGATTTTATCATACTAGGTCAACCTGTCTATCTAAACTCATTATTAAAGACTCCCTCAAAGTTGTTCACTATATCAAGAGGAAATTTCATTTTAGTATCACAAAATATATGTAACCCCATCTCATAGGAACCATATAACCAGTCCAATAATATCATCAACATCAGCCATCTCGGGCTCATAATATTATCTAGAAAAAGTAATAGGGGTAAATTAATAGTAACAATAAGTGAATGTAACAAGTAAATCACATCAGACATGATCATAAAATATTAAATAACCGGTATACACAAGGCATTGTATGTTTAATGCAATGCCATGTGATGTGATGCATATCTATCCTATATACCATATCAATGGCAAGAATAACTCATCATTCCTTGCTTTAATACATAAGTTATCTAGCAATGTTGAAAATAGCACATAAGTCCTTGCTTTGCAAATCGTATATCAATATCATGACAGTGTTGAAAATCACACCTTGGCTCTTGCCTTTCAAATAAGATTCCTCCATTTCTTTTTTATTTATATATCATGAAAATGACAAAAATCGAACCTTTGTCCTTTCCTTTCAATTCATATCATCATGTGCCTCTAGAACCATGTATTCCATGTCAATAATAAAAATGCATCAATAAATGAGAATAGCATATGGAAGTCATAAAAAGATGGCAAGTTCACTCATTTATTTAACTAGGCCATTCATGGGGGCATAACATCAATGGAGAATCATCTCAATTTAACTAAAGCCATGTAAAAGGGCATAAAATCAAATAAGGAGAAAACTAGGTGTAATAATCCTACTCAAGCATCTTAAGGCCACATAATCGTTTCAACACAATAGGAAAGACATAAAAATCAATGAATTTCTAACTTTTTATTTCATTTGTTTTAAACCCCATATGTTTGAATCTATCTACCAAGTTTATACTTGTCATTTTACCAATACAGATACCCCCAAATATACCCAGTACCCTCAATTATACTAAATTAACATACAAGCACCAAAGATACTTTGTAAGAGAGCCAAGAACCTCCACTTGCCTTAGATAAAGAAACCAGATTAAACTTGGCCTTCCATTTGTGAAATCTAGTAAAATATGTATTAATCATGAGAACATATGAACAATGATACCCATATTTTTATTTTTTAAATTAGATAAAAAATTGCCCCTGAAATATCAAAATTAAGGTACCCGGGTAAATTTGAAATATTTTTTAAGAATTATGTTACCCATGTTTTGGATACCTCAAGTATGAACTTTTATTGAAAATGGAGTAGATATTGGCCTTCAAAATCAAGAATTACCAAATTGAGGTTTTCTAAAAAAATCATCACATCTACACTTTGGAAACAATGATTTGATGTTAAAATTATGAAATAATCAACGTGTAATGAAGAATAGATGATTAAAAAGCTTATCCAAGAGTTTTCCCTCAAATGTTATCTTTGAAAATACCCCAATATGATTTTACAAGGTCCAAAAAATATAAACTTGGGAAATATCATGTTTCAGGGATTTTTAAGTCATTGAAAATCCCATGCATATGCAATCGAGATAACCTAGTCCTACAGATTCCTATTTACGATTGTGAATGCCCTCCACCTGATCACAAAGACAAAGAATTTTTCCTTCCATGCACTCCCAACAATGGTCAATGTGGTCACAACAAAGACTATCATCCGGTGCATCATATGAAGCAACAACCTATAAGATCAAGAACACAAGCTCCGAATGGACCGTCGAGATTCATTTAGAATCCTGTGCATACAAACCACAAATACAATCAAATAAATTTGTGTTTCAGACTTAACAGAACCATCAAAATGAGAGTTCAAGAACTTTTTGACCTGTTATTATCCAAGGCCAATAAAAATAGAAACTTTTCTCAAAATAACTAGAATACCCTTGGACAATTATCTAAACCTTCTCCTAAGATAAAAAATCATCCCAAAATCTAATGGAATTAATAGAATTCAAATTCGGGTGCCTGATCATCAAATATTAGCCAAAGTCAAACTTTTGGTTAAAACTTATTTATCTCATCTAATGATCTAAAATCACCACAAAAGTCCAAAAACTAAAAACAATGACTTTCATAGACCAATTTCTATATTTTGGAGCTGATGGAATTGACGAAATTCCATTTTAAGACTCAAAACTCAAAATATGGACTAAAGTCAACTATTTGAACTTTAAGGATTCCAGTAACATAAATTTTTCCAAAACTCCCAACTTTTCACTCTAGTGTCCAACCTACCTCACAAACTGATCAATTATTAGCCAGGAAAACTATCAAGAAGGAAAAAAATTGTAATTTTACAGTAAATACAAAAAAAAATCCTTCACTTTCATTACATCATCTATCACAAAAACAATGTTTATCCTCGAACATAAAGGAAAAGAAAGTATCTAAACTCAAAAAGCTGGAAATATTTGATAGGCATATAAGACTCAATATCCCAAGTAGCCTCCATAATGGGTAATTTTCATTAAAGCTATCTCTTTATTTCTCAACTTTCTAACCTGTCTATCCAAAATAGCTACAAGCTCCTCCTCATAAGTAAAGTCTGAATCCAAACTCACGGGATTATAGTGAATCACATGATAATGATCAGGAATGTATTTTAAAAGCACAAAAACATAAAACTATGATGAAAAAAATGATAAGATTGGTAGATAGGACAACTTATAAGCTACCTCTCAAATACACTATAATCTTAGATGGACCAATAAACCTAGGGCTGGGCTTTCCCTTCTTTCCAAACCTCAACAGACCCTTCATAGATGAGACACTAAGCAATAAATGGTTACCCTTCATGAACTCTAAAGGTTGAACACTCCTATTAATAAAACTCCTTTTCCTAGTCTATTTTATCGGCAATCTACTCTAAGTGACTTGAACCGAATCGATTGCATGGAAAATAAAATCTACAAGTCCATCACCTTAAAAGAGTCAACCCAACCGATCAGAGATCTACATATCCTACCATTTAAGTTCTCAAAAGGAGCCATTTGAATACTGGAAGTGTACTTTTTGTTATAGGCAAACTCAACTAAAGGCAAGTGCTTATCCCAATGACCTCTAAAATAAAAAAAACACATATGATAAAAGCATATCCGCTAGTATTTGAATCGTCCTCTCAAACTAAACATTCGTCTAGGGGTCAAAAGCTATACTCATATCCATTGAAGTACCCAAACCATTCTATAATTCCCCCTATACATAAAAAGTAAACAAGGGAACTTGATTAAAAATAATGCAATCTTGAACTCCTTGCAACCAACCAATTTAATTAAGGTAGATCTTAGACAACTTATAAGTAAAATAGCACATGTTAATTGAAATGAATTGTGGAGAGTTGGTTAACCAATCAATAATCACCAAAATTAAATCAACGCCACCCATGGAGGTAGACAAGCCCGTAATAAAGTCCATGCTGATACACTCCTATTTCCACAAAGGAATGGGCGTCTTTTGAGATTATCCTTTTGGTTGTTTATATTTGAACTTTAATTTCTAATAATTCAAGCATTTGTCCACAAAATAAACTATGATTTTGTTTATATCACATCACCAATAGTGATGGCTCAAGTCATGATACATCTTTTATGCCCCTAGATGGATGGAATAATTTAAGTAGTGATCCTCTTTTAAAATCAATATAATTAAGTCACCCATCTTTGGAACATAAAACCTATCACCAATCCAAAAAACACCTTCAGGATCAAGTACCGCTTCCTTTTCTTCATCCCTCAACACTTTGTCCTTACTGATATGAAACTTCTTATCTTAAAATTTCTTCTCCTTAATTTTCTCCATCAATGAAGAATGAGCCTCCACAAAGTAAGAACCCCACAATTATATAAAATCTATAACAAAAAAATAGTCTTTGGCTAGATTTTGAACATCTCTAGCCAAAGGTAACTCTACTCAGATCAAAGTAAGACTTCCCATACTAATTGATTTTCTGGTCAAAGCATCAGCTACTATATTGGCTTTACGAGAATGATACAAAATAGTCACATCAAATCATTCAACAACTCAATTTATCACCGTTGTCACAAATTTAGATCCCTCTAGCTGAAAACATATTAAATACTCCTATAGTCGACGAATAACTCACAATAAACCCTATACAACTAGTGATACACAACTTCAAAGCGAACACCAAAGCCGTTAAATCTAAGTCATGTTAAGGATAATTCTTCTAATGTTTCTTCAAGTATATCGAAGAATAATCTATTGCTATCTGATTTTACATTAGAAATCCAATTAATCCAACTCTAGAAGCATCATAATAAATAGAGAAAGGATCACTCTCAACTGGTAAGGTCAAAACTATAGCTAAAGTGAACAAGGCCTTATGCCTTTAGAAACTCTCCGCACACTCACCAGACTACTAATAGGCTATATATTTCTAAGTTAATCTAGTAAATGGTGATGTAATGGAAGAAAAACCATAAATAAATATCTGATTATAGCCATCCAAACCAATAAAACTACAAATCTCAATTAGAGAAGTATGTTTAATCCGACCTATGTTTGCCTCAATTTTTTATGGATAAACCATAATACCCTCTTTGGGCACCATATGTCACAAGAGTGTTACAAAACTAGGTCAGAACTCACTTTTATATACTTTTACACATAACTTCTCCTCTTTAAACCTATAATGCACAATGCTCAACTATTGGACATGATCTACCTTGCTCTTAGAATACACAATATGTCATCAATAAAAAAGATATGAATCAATCAAGATAAAGGAAAAAATACCTTATTCATTAACTCCATGAATACTACTATGGAATTAGTCAACGCACATGACATAACCAAAATATCATAATAACTATAATGAATCCTGAAAGCCATCTTAAGGATATTCAAAGCCCTAATGTTTAACTAATAATACCCATATCTCAAGTTGATTTTAGAAAACATTGCAGTGCCTTAGGACAAGTCAAATAAGTCATCAGTAAAGGGGAGGGGATACTTATTATTAATGGTGACCTTATTCGTGTCACGACCCGACTTCTCAGAGTCATGATGGCACCTACTATCCACCCAGTAGGAGAACCAAACACTATAGTCCGTAGCCGAAGCGGAGGACTACTACGGTATATGTGGAAAACAATAAGATTTCCCAAAACCCGATGTCAGTGTCATAAGAACCGCTAATATACATAACAAATACAACATTCTTCTGTCTCCGAATATACAATGGAAAAGAACAAAAATATAAAGCGGAAGGAATATAGAAGTAAGTTGCACGCCAGGCTCACCCTATAGCTCTGAACAAAAGGTAAGCGCACAATCAGCGATCTAAATCATGGACGATGACCTGTACTCGGATCTGCACAATGCAAGTGTAGTATGAGTACAAGTCGCCGAAGCAACCTATACTCAGT
>JBDJHY010541724.1:0-16876 GCA_039654485.1 Withania somnifera
TCCTCCGCTTCGGCTGCGGACTACGGGGTTTGGTTCTCCTACTCGAGTATAGTAGGTGCCATCATGACTTGAGAAATTGGGTCGTGACATAAATACTACACACTAAAAATATATAATAAAACCAAGGGAAGAAAAAATGGGTATCAATATGTCAATGGTTTCCATCCAAATCTTCAACCCAAGGTATAGTGTTCTTACCCCTTTTTTAAAATGTGAAATGCAAAAGATCTCTCTTGGCTGCCAAAGATATCATGAAATGAAGGCTGATGAGTATATGTGAAAATTGAGATCAAAATCATAAAATTCCAGAACTACCCTTGAATGCCAGACTGCCGAAACATCGTGATTGCTTCTCAAGTGTCTTTTTCATCGCGATCGTATGAAGATACCTAATGATCGCATAAATATAATTTCTTCTCAACTGCAATCTTGTGAAGATTCTCTGTGATCACGAAGGTCTGGGATGTTGTTGACCATGTTGACCTCCGCGATCGTGAGTCATGGCTCTGCAATCGCGTAGGGTACTGATGCTACCAGGTAAAAGTGCATTCCAATTTTGCATCTTCTTGCTTCTTTATGCATATATTTACTTTTTTCCTGAAATAACACCAATACGTAGCATAAATGGCCTCTCATCATAACAAAATAATTTAATTATATAACCAAAGAGACCTAAAAAAGTTGTAATTTTACCATTCATCAATACCCCCAACTTAACCTTTTGCTTGTCCTCAAGAAAATAAAATAAAACATATCAAGAGGACATTATCAATTTAATCTCAATTGACACTCGACAATCCAACTCCATATTCTACACAACAAAATAAAGTTTATGACTTCGATTGGTACTAATGATAAGTCAACCAACATGTGAGCAATACCTTTCCCATTGCAAGTACATTTTCATGAATACAATGGAACATATAAAATGTCTAAGTGACAACAAATAATTTCAAAAAGTGACTCAAAGACACTAGTATGCTCAATTTCCTTATTTTTTGGAATATATCAACATGACCAATCCTTCATAATTCATTTGTCCTCACAACAAAGAAAGCCCCAAAACACACTATATATACAACAATGATAAAAGGGAAAAATACACAATACTCATACTCATCAAAGAAATTAAAATTCTAAGTGACAACAAATAATTTCAAAAAGTGATTCAAAGACACTTGTTCAGAAAAGTATGCTCAATTTTCTTATTTTTTGGAATATTTCAACATCACCAATCCTTCATAATTCATATGTCGTCACAGTAAAGAAAGCCCCAAAACACACTATATATACAACAATGATAAAAAGGAAAAATACTCAATACTCATACTCATCAAAGAAATTAAAATTCTAGAAATTGATAACTCAAAATACTTGTACGGAGATCCCACAAGGACTTTTTAAGCTTGTAATGTTGGATTTGGGATGGGTAGGATGGACATTTAGCGTGAAAGTGACTACATCTTCAATGAACACCACACAACATTTTTCATTTATTTACTAAAATTTGCTTACTTTTTCTTTTCACCATTTTTACAATCAACCAAAAATTATACATTTTACTCTAGATTCGCTACTTATTAACAACTTTTTATTTTATGCTCTCCTTTTTTTAATAAGTTTTACAACTTTTTTGTTTCCTTTTTCTTTTTGGAAGAAATTAAAATACCATTTTACACATCCTCCAATTCATCCCATACCTCTAACTTAGGATTTTATCCTAATTTGTCAATTTTAATACTCAAGGAGGGAAGAAGGTTTCAGAAGAGGTATTAGTTCAAGAATGGATCAAGGCTTTTAATGTGGTTGACAAATAAAAGATTTAAAGCTCAAAGGGATAACTAGTGATAAAAATATCATGCAGGCTTTTAGATCAGGTGGTTTCAAGAAAATCACAAAGAAGGCCTAAGGTCATTTCTCTAACCAAAATCAATCTAAACTAGTATTAAAAGACAAACCGGGAAAGTTGTAGATAACACAAGTAACAAAAGTATTTTTGAAAAAATACTCACAACACATGGCATATGAACTATTTTAGATGGATCTAAACTAATCAATATAAGTCATAACCTCATTTAAAAATATAACATCACCGACTAGTGAAACAAGAGTTACAAAAAGAAATAAAATGTTGTCACAAAACCATTTATTTTCCATGCGACTTGATTTCCATAATTTAAAAAATATTTCAGATGGTCGGCTCATAGTAGAGACTACTCACTAGTACCAAACTATCCATTCACGTTCTACACCTATACTATAAAAACTATAAAAGAAAGTGACATATTTTATTAAGAAAGTTGTCACTCTATCCATCATCGGAAAAAACCACTTAATGCTACGAGCTAATAAGAAAGAAAATTAAAAACTACTATAAAATAAAAAAACCAACAATAAACGATGAAAATAAACACTAATCCACAAAGTCATGATATAAAGACCAACAAAAACAACATATATAATAGTCAAGCTCGGCGATGGCACAATATCCACATCAATAAACAACAATAAAAATCCCGACAGAGGTACAATATCATTATCCAAGAAAACATAATCAGTAATACCCCACCCCAACATAAAATTTTTAAGTTCCCTCACTTCCTAAGTTCAAAAAAAGTCTAACATGGAAGTATAGAAGGTGATAAAATCTCCTTGAACATCATCACTTAGAAGCGGAGCTACTGGAGCCAATGAGAACCATTTCCTCCTTCTCCGCATCATCATCATTATAGGACGCACACATCTTGACTAGGAAACCTATTATCTTCTTCAAGAACATACTCTTTTGTTTTTGCTCATGATCCCTCTGCCTATGCTCAACTTTTTCTATCTGGGTACTGAGTCGCTGGTGCTCGACTTTGATTATTTTCTTCCCCTGTACCTCATATGCTAAGGTGGATGTTCTATTAGTGCCACCTGTTGTGGAGGAAATCTCCTAAGGCCTGAAGGTAGGCCACCTACAAGTTAGAGAATCTATCTCAATATCATGTACCTAGGTCCATATATGTTTGAGTTCTTACAATCCTCCACGGAGTGGTCCAATGGTCTATGAAATAGTAGAAATTAATTCACTCTAGGTAAACTAATGAAAGGACGAGGAATCTACATTAGTCTTCCTTTCTTAAGAAAATTCCCTGACCCCCTTTTCTTCAATAGGTGTATTAGCTTTTCTGGACTTTTTTCTTGATCACCCGCTTTCTTCTCAACTCCGGCATTGTAGAATAGGTGTGTGATGAGGAAATAATAAAATAGGCTTTTAGTCTTCTCAACCACCACCTTCAAGATATAAGACACAATTATTTTCCCATCATCAATGGGAATCCCCTCTATCAGAGCACAAATGGTCTTGACCTTATCCAGGGCCACCTCGCTTTCGTTATTGAACAGTATGATCTATGAAAAAATGATGAACAACCATGTATTATCCTTAGCTTTGGACTGGGAAGACTCAATACTGGTATTCAACTCTATCCACCTAGGCACAACTCTTATTGTGTAAGTGTTAAATCATGTTTCTCCCTCTCTCTTGGCCGCTTCCTTGTGTATTTTATAATCAACATCAGGAAGGTTGTAAGATGCATTAATCACATGTGAATTGAATTGGACTCGCTTTCCTTGAACCATGACCACCTTCTCATTAGCAAAGTTCATCTTGGTGGCATTAGTATAGAATTTGTGAACCAATGTAAAATTTCTAGTGATAGGTTCATCCGCAAAATAGACCCACCTTTTTATTATCAACCTCTCATTGAAACCATCCATTTTATTTTCAAGATTTTCCATTAAAATCCCCCTTTATTCTTGTGATGTTTTTTGTGGCCAATCGGGCGTGCAATTGTAAATATTTAAGGACATAAAGGTAACCTTGTCATAATTATCATCATCAAATGCCAAATTGCCCTACTTACACATTTTCTTTGGACATTTCAACACCAATTACCTAAAAAATAATTCCAAGTGTCAAGCACTTTTATGGGTACTTAGTAAAATCTATAAGCATCAATGTAGGCCAAAGAAATAAGGCATAAAATCAAAGGACTGATCTATGCAAATCCACTGTTTAGTGGTTGGAACAAACATCATTGCGATCGTGGGCTTGGGCATCACAAACGTGGAGGCGATAAAATTAGGTCATAGCGATTGCATAAAGAGACATCATAATCATGATGGTAGAAAATATTACACTATGCAATTAGGGGATGGGGCATGACGATCGCACCTCCTTCACCCAGATCATTGCCTGTTTTGGCATTTCCACAAACAGTTTATGTGCATAATATTTTTTGCCATTTTCAGTAGAAATTGTTTCACTAAGGCAAAAACAATTTCCCCCATTATCACTCACATTCAAATCAACCTCAACCCACACTTTTTTAAAACCACATACACACAAAAATCAAGAAAAAAGTAAGACTAAAGACTAGCCTAATCAATAGTGATTCCCATATATTTGGGAGCATAATGAAGTAAAATAAACAAAGGCCAATGTTAGAATCATACCTTGATGCACTTGACGTGAGTGGTGCAAGAAAAACTTAATTTTGGTTTAGGGGGAATCATGGGAATTTTTTAGAATTTGGGAGAAGGACAAGTTATGGCTTTTTTTCAAAGTGAAAAAGTTATGTACTGGAACAGCTTATGCAGCGATCACAGAGGTTATGTACGCGATCTTGATGCTAAAAAATTCTCGATTTACGGATCGCAGAATAAATCCTTAGTATCAAAATAAGTAAAATTATGCACTCACGCGATCACGATAGAATTCACACGATCGTGATGGATTCTTACTTGCAGATATGAATTGGTTCTCAACTTACTGAAAATTTTGGTTGATCGTTGTTTTTTCTCCCAGTTTGCTAAATTAATCCTAAAATTCACTTACAAGCTTGTTTAGCTCCAAAAAATTATATATTTATTTATTAGTCAAAAACTCTATCCTAATCTATCTAAAAATTATAAAACATGAAGTTTTAAAAACTAAAAATCCAAACACTAAAAATTAAAAATTACCAACCATCAATCTACTATTTTGTCTTACCACTATGAGGACTTGAATTTTCGTCCCACCTTGAGATCAAGTTTTCTTTGGATTGCAAGGGACGTTGGTAAATTGATACGAAGGACAAGACTTAAATTTCACATTTTGCACTTTTTGGCCTTTAAATTGGGAACATCATTTGTCACCTTGGCATTGTGAACTTCAACATGAATGCACCTTTGTCAACATGACCCTCATTCACCTGAGTTTGGATATATCATATTCATTAGCTTCATCTAAGAAAAAAATTGAAAAATAAGTGGAATGCGGTCTAAGGTGTGCTTGAAGTTGCTTTATATTTGGAAATTTTGTCCGTATTTGAACTAGAAGAGTCAATCATGAATTGTTGAACTTTTTTTTCAACCTTTAGTATAATTCCTCAATTTCAGCATCTTGGATGATCATTGGATTGAATTGTTTGCACATCCCCATAAATTCCCCATAATCAACTCTCACCGCCCTCCATGGGTATAAACTCTAAATCAACATCTACAACCTTTTGTTGTTGAGTACCAAAGTCATCAATTTTATCTTTCAAATTATTTTTTAAGTTGTAGATATCAATTTCAAAGTTTTCCACACTTTGGTATAACTCCAAATGCCTTTTGAAATAATCTTCCAACACTTTAGAGAGCTCTTGATGAAAATCCACATCCAACATTAGCCACTCTAGGCTCACATCATCCAATTCATCAAGATCTTTATCATGAGGGTTAGAAAACTCCATGGAACTTGAATGCTTATTAAAGGAATTTGATGGTGGACTCATTTCGCTCCCAGTGGCATTTTCACAATTTTTCTCAAGGTGAGGACATAGGTTTTGAAGATATACACTACAACCATCAACATCATTTTCAACCTAAGATGGCACTTAACAAATAAACATAAAAATAAAAAACATAATCTAAACCAACTCTAAAAATCTAACAGAAAATATAAACACATATGCATAAATTCGAATCAAAGCAATTAAGCTTCAATTCCCAAAGTAACTCAATACACTTTCCTAAAAAATGATTCTATTTTTGATAACGCTCAATTACACTTTAAAATCAATCTAAAGTGTACATGAATGTTATCAAAGTATATTTATCCAACTTATGAGGTCGGAGTCGAATCCATGAGAAATAATAAAAAGGCAATCGAGTAAGAGCAAAAATCAAAGAACAATTACAACGACTCAAACTAGTTTAACATATAAATGGTAAATATAAAAAAGGTGTCAAAATAAAAGATATAAATAAAAATAAAGGTTTGATCAATGGATTTACAGACCAAGCAAAAACAAGAAACAATTAAGGTAATTAATTCTATCAATGATCCATTATATTAAACTAAACACTAAATTGATTACACATGGGTTTAAAGATTAACCTTGGATTCTAAAACGCTGCCAAATTTTCTCAAACACTAATAAACTTTCCTTCGCTCATTCTCTCAAACCGAGCTAGGGAGTATACACAAAAACCAATTAGGCTACCCTCGGATTCTACCATCTCTAGATCAAATCCATTACTCGAAGATAACTTTAAGTTATGCTAAATGAAATTTCCCAATCCTATTTTACTCTCTCAAGTTAAATCAAGATAAAAGGTAAAGTCCTAGGGTTAGCTAATCCCTTTGGAAAACAACAAAACACACAGTGATTTAGATCTATAAAATCCAAATAATAATCAACAAGTAAATAATTTATATAAAACTAAGAGATAAAACCAAAAACAATACTCTTGAATAAATATTAAAATATCTCTATCAACAATATCCAAATAAACTACACACTAAAAATATACAATAAAATTAAGGAAACATATGTCAATTGGTTTTCATCCAAACTTTCAACCCAAGGTATAGTGTTCTTGACCTCTTTTAATGTGTGAAATGCCAAAGATATCTCTCTTGGATACCAAAAATATAAGAGGCTCGATGGAGGATATGTGGAAATTGGGATAAAAATTATGAAATTCCAAAATTATCCCTGAGTGACAGACTTCCAAAGCATCGTGATAGCGTGATGTCCTGTCGCGATCATGGCCTCCAAGTCTCTTCTTCATCGCAATCAAGTGCAGATACCTCTGATCATATAGGTACAATTTCTACTCAACCGTGACCACATGAAGGGTGTTTGCAATCACGAAGGGTGTTGGGCTGATGTTGACCATGTTGACTTCTGAGATCATGAGTTAAGGCTACATGATCGCGTAAGCTACTGATGCTTCCATGTAAAAGTGCATGTTTTGCTCTTATTTTGCATCTTACTGCTTCTATATACATATATTTACATTTTACCTGAAATAACACAAACACACAACATAAATGGCCTCTCAACATAATAAAATAATTCAATTACATAACCAAAGATACCTTAAAAAGCGGTAATTCAACACTCATCAATTGTTGATGGTTTAGGAAAAGGTTGTTCAGTGCGTTCATGACCACTTGGATGCATTTTCAAAGAGTGATATTCCTTGTCCTTCATGATCATGACCAAAGGGGCACACTCGCAATGTGTTATGACTTCATTCTTTGCATTTGCGTCTAAAGGCCTGCGTTTATGAAGAATTGGGACTCGAGTCTAGATTAATTATGTCTTCACAACCAAAACAGGTCCATCTTAATCATGATCAACAAGGTCAGACCGGTACATGATCCTATAAGCACGATGCGATTGCAAGGAAGAAACAGACTTGGACTGAATTAAAATAGTGATTTTGAATCTTTTTTCATTTTTCAAACCTTGGATGATTTTTATCAATTTTAGCAAGATTAAAGAGAAGGATTTCAACACTAAATCGTTAGGTAATATTTCTATTATAATTTTATTGACTTTCATCAACTAATTCAGGATTTTTAGCCATAAACTATAGAGATTTTGAATGCTAAAATTAATTTTTGAGCATGAACTTAAAAATGAATATTTATTGTTTTGTACTACAAAATAGACTTGAATTTTGATAAAACTTCATATTTAGATTCTTCAAGTGATGAAAAACTCATTTTTATAACAAAATTTTGGATTTACCCTTATGGGTCCAATGCAAAATTTATAAAATATACTTTAATTAATGTAGTTTTGGGTGTTAATTGTTGTTTTGTCTGGTGGTTGATATAATTTTTATCAGATTGTGCTCATTTGGAGGCTCTACAGATGGGAAAATATAAGGAGTGAGCGGTTGTTTTTTAATTTATTAGAATGTCAAGGTTAAATGGTTTTTTTATAAAGTTCTTATGTGTTTGTTTTGTTGCTTGTAACTGAGAGTAATGGGATTATTGGGGGTAACTGTGTGGGTAAAATGACGAGGATCCATTCAGTTACCAGTCTCAAGAATTTTGGATAAAATAAAGACATTTATGTGATCAATTCCCTACATCGTGTAACATATTAAAATTTTAAGATGATTGTGAATTGTAATACAAGGCTTAAATAATTGATATTGATACCTTAATCTGATATTTCAAAATATTCTAATTATGATACCTGATACATAGTTGAGACTGCCCTTGATGATTTATCTGTGATTAAATATTACTCTGCGATGATTCCTTGACATGATTATGTGAGGCTGGGATTATATTGTAATTGCTTCATGATGTCTTATCTATTTGAATTAGATCGATGTATAGTATCTTCCTTGGAGGTACTTGTGAATGATGATCGTGATATGTTGTGATTACCTTGTGATGGCTCAGGTATGTTAACATGATGGCATAATGTGATGCCCTATAGAGGCTAAATTTATAAATAAGAGCAGATGACATGTTGATTGATATTCGGACATACCTGTGGTTGATGATTTTTTGTTTGATAATTCTTGAATGAATAAAATATTATTATTATACTGTAGATCAGGCATTACACCGGTACGTATTATTATTGATCGGGTACCAATGCCGGTACGATACTATTATGGATCGAGTACCACTTCGGTACAATATTATTATAGATCTACTACCATAGCAGTATGATATTATTATGGATTAGATACTACATTGGTATGGTACATATATCTTATGATTCCCTTTGGGTCCTGACTGTGTGTGTATATTGGTAGCAGGTGTGTACGGATAGGACAGACATACATCATGGATATTTGCATATTGCATTGAATTGGCACTACTTTGTGAATTGGTTGATTTATCTGTCCAAGTGGTACTATCAAAATTGACTACTTATTGATGATTTGAGTTTTATTATTGATATTTAATATGAGTCGTCACTTGATTCCTGATTTGTGATACTTTTGTGAGTTTTTTATATGAGTTTTGAAACTCTTTGGATATCTCTAATTCGTAGCGATATCGGCTATGCTTAAATACTTGTATTGTTGATCGGGTTGTTGTATATCAATTGTTTGCAGGTTGTAGTTATTATAGGGTGGATGTTTTGAAGGATTCTCATCGATGCTGCTGAGTATTGTTGTTATGTAGTCATATTTTTTCTTCTATATTTTTTGTACAGGTGCCATGCCTAGGACTTTATCATCATTCTTCCATCCTAAGTTCTAGGAGCACTTCAAGATATTCTGAGGTAGCTGTCCATCTTACCAGCAGTTTTCGGATGCCCACTTACTCTTACTATTTACTCTTGTCTTTAATTACTAAGGCAGTGTCAAGACCAGTTTACATGTATAAATCAACTTAGTGTCTTGTATACATTGGATACCCAGTTTTAGTGGTTATATATAAGTTTACATCCTTAAAACTTCTAAATTTCTCGCTGATTCTTTTATTTTTGCATTATATTTTATTTGTTGTTAGTTTTTGTTGATCTATCATAGTGGTATGGATAGATGTCATCGTGACTGAATTTTAGATCTTGATAGTAATCTGAAATTTTTTATATCTTTTTAAGAACATCTGCATGTACTATAAGTTTTTTCAACCAAAAATGCTAGGAGCAAATAAAATTACCACTGCTTGTTGTGTGAAAATTAACGTCTAGAATTCAAAAGAAAATCACAAGTCGTGTATGTCATGACATATAACTCAATAGAAATAAATAAATACATAACTTGTCAAATAGTGTCACGCCCCCGAAAATCAAGCGTGATGGCACCCACCTTCTCAACTCAGTAAGTCATCCTAAATCATGGACTAAGAAAAAGAAAAGTTAATTTAAATGCGAAAAGTAATATATAAGTAAGATGTAAACATGTGTAAGACTTCAAATATACCCAAAACTAGGTATCCACTGTAGAAAGCCACTAAGTAATTATTTATTAAAGTTTTGTCTAAATCTCAAAGTCCTTCAAGAAAAATAATAACTCCAAGATAATGAAAGAGACTTCGGAGACTGCAAACGACAAAATCTACCTCTAGATGTCCTAGGATAAGCATCTAGGTATGAGATGAAGAGCTCAAGTATGGTCCATTATAGCACTTGCACAAAAGGGTAAAAAAGGCAATAGTGAGTACAAAACCCCTGTACTCAACAGCGTCCTCGACAGGTCAAAATATAAGGAACTAGTGACTACTCCTGATATCGAACCACCCTCCGACACTACAACCTGCAAATAGTTTTTATACAGTAGCCCAACCAATAAACAGAATAAGACATATATAAATCTAAGTAACCCTGACAAGGTACACCTACCACCAACTCTACCACAACAGTAATCGTATCAATATGCTTAACAACCTTAAGTCCAATCAAGTAACAGTGGAAAATATCAACTAGTAGTTGTGGATAATGAATAATCATCAAATGTCATCAAGTAGCAACAACACGTATAGTTTATGGTTCACATATCAAGTAATCTCGAAGAAGCACCAACTCTCAAGTAAGTACAAGTAATTAAGTGGAAATATAAGCCAAATAAGAAGCAAATTAAAGTAAATGCAATGCAATGTGAAGTTAATCATGATACATGCCTATCCTATATGTACACGCCTGCTGTTGAGACCATCAGAGTGGGGACCTATGGGGAACTCACAAGGTCAATGCACACCTACTACTGAGACGGTCACAGTTAGGCTAAGTACTTTTGATATCTCAATAATATGCTTATTTTTTAGACTATCATAGTCGGGATTATAATCAATATGTTACCTCAATAATACACTGCTACTAAGACCACCACAATTAGGTTTTCAACATCACTTTGTTTCCTTGATAATGTGGCCCAATCATTTCCATACTCAAATATCAACAATTTTCACATAATAGGAAAGTCATGAAACCATGATGTTCAATTATAATAAATCACAAGAGAATCATCTCAACATTAAGGTTAAAAATCATCAAATCACCCATATTATTCTAGTTTCTAAAAGGCTTTGCAAATGATATATTTCAACCAATGGAGTCATCATAAGGTAACTCAACCTGTTCCAACAAAATCATTTCATTTCAACTAATTCACAAGGCAGAATAAAGCCATGAATCACAAAATCACATCATCAATTAATCCCTTCATTTTGAACCTGACATACGCAATCCCTACAACCCCAAAGTAATCATTTTTCCCCAACTACAAATAATCTAGAAAGTAGTCACTAATACTTTATAAAGAAACCAAAGAACCTCAACTTGCCTTAAAATTGGAAAAATATCTCACTCGTGAGCTTTGCCCATTCTTTGAGCCTCCAAAAGAGCATAATCTAGTTACCAATAATAATAAAAAAATACCATAGTTAAATCCAAAAACTCAATTAACTAGAGTTTATTCAAAAGCTAACCACGTGCTCACGGGTTCAAGACTGGAGCTTTATCGTAAGTATGTTACCCATCACTTGTGAAAGCTAAATATAAGTTTTATTGGAAACCTATTCCATTTCGTGGTCGAAAAACAAGTAATTTTCAATATTTGTGTTTATGTATAAAACCACCATTTTTGGGTTCAAAACCTTAAAATATTTAGGTAAAAAATCATGTTAAAGTGAGTGGGAATTGATGAAAATGGTTTAGAATCATTACCCAATCATTATCTATAAGTTCCTTGATTAAACTTTGTCAAAATAGTTTCTGAAGTCGAATATTGCATGAAAAATGAGAAGAGTTCATGAAAAATTCTAATTAAAACTATCCCCAGTGAGTAGTGCCTTCTTCACAAACGCGGATACCATGAACATGGAGCAGACGACTGGCAACTCATGGTGATCACGATACCCAACCCAAATTTATTTTCACAAATGTGGAAAGTGTACCACAAACATGAAGAGGAAATCACACGCTCCCCTAAGATAGTATCATCCCTCTGCAAACACGAGGGGTTCCCTGGATTCAACTAGTAGTTGTTTTGACAGCAAAACTTATGGAAATCAAAAACTTTGAATGGATTAGTTCAGAATCCCATGAAAACTAATCATATATGAAATCATACTAATTTTAGCATTATGGATTCAATGGGACCATAAAAACACGGATACGAGTCTCCTATACTCAATACCCACTAAGTGTCCATTTTAAACTAAAATCACTATAATGACTAAAATACCCTCTAGGCTTATGAAAAATATAAAAGACCTCATTCTAGGCTAAAAATCACCTCCCGAATCTAACAGAATCATCAAATTTTCAATTCGGACACTCTAACTCAGAATATTGATCAATGTCGACCATTTCACTTAAAACTCAATTATATCTCATCTAATCACCCAAAATCACCATGAATCGCCTAAAACCGGAAATGAAGGTGCTACTAGACCAAAGTCAATATTCTGAAGCTGATAGAACTGATAGATTTACTTTTCGATATCCCGAGCTCTAGATGACCCATAGAGTTCTTGTTTTACACTATAAGGCTCCAAAGCACAAACGTCCCACAACTTACTCAAAAATTATTCCAATCCTGAACAACCATGCAATCACACTTTGGCACAAACTATGGGAATGTTAAAATAGTCAAGAAGCATAGAAATAAAAAAAATGACCTTAAGGGTCATTGCATTCCATTGTACAAAGCCTTTAAGTAAGATTTACTTCAATGTAGGTCTAAAACCCCAACAAGTCTTTTATAGAAATTAAGGATACTGAGATTAGGAAATCAAGACATCAAGAATTTAAACAAGCAACATTAACCTGTAAATGTCCCGGAGTATGCTTCTATTAATAAAAGAAGAGAGATCAAGACTGATCCACAAAATTACTAAAAAGCAAGGGTGAGTACGAAATCAATGGTAATCACCGGTATCCTATACTAGTATAAATATAAAAAACTAAAAAAAACTCCTAACATCTAACAAACCCTCGATACTACAAGCTGCAAATAGTTTATATACAGCAGCCCAGCTAACAATAGTAATCAAGATATATGAGATAAATCCAAATACGGTATGACTATTCACCAGCTCTACAACATAAGTAATCACCTTGAAAGGGACAACATCAACACAAATCAGGTATCAATAGTAATCTCAGATCATTATCAAGTATCAAGGATATTCTCAATTATTATCAAGTAGCAATATCAATCTAATATCTTGATAAAGTATCAAGGATATCTTAGTTCGTCAGCAAGTGTCAAGGATAATCTCAATTATCATCAAGTTGCAACAATAATCTCATTTCATGATCAAGCATTAAGGATAGTCTCATTTCATTAGCAAGTATCAAGGATAAGCTCAATTATCATCAAGTAACAAAAGCAATCTCATTTCATGATCAACTAAAGGATAATCTCTATTTATTGGCATGTATAAAGGATAAGCTAAATTATCATCAAGTAATAAGTAATCTCAAGTCACCAAAGAGTACCAAGTAACCTCAAGTCAACACCAATTATCAACTAACTGCAAGTTATAATTAGGCAGACAATCAAACAAGAATCAAATCAATGTAAATACAATGCAATGCCCAAATAATTATGATGAATGTCTTCCCTATATGTACATACCTACTGTCGATATTTTCACAATCGGGGCCCATAGGGGACTCACAAGGTCTATTCACACCTGCTGTCGAAATCGTCTCAGTCAGGTTCAAATGCTCTTGTTACCTCAATAAATGCATGTTGCCGAGACCGTCACAATCAAGAATCCAATCAATTTATTACCTCAAATATACATGCTGCCAAAACTGTCATAGTCATGTACCTAATATCATTTAGTTTCCTTGATACAATGACTCATTTAATTATCCTACATAAGTATCAACAAATGGCATATTGTATAGAAATCATGGAAATGTGGCACTCAATCACAATAAGTTACAAGGGAATTTCATATCTTAATTAAGCGAATATATCCACAAGACCACTAAATTGCATGATCAGATAGTTTATCATTGTCAACACCGGTATGAATTTCTCCAAATATCACACAATCTAGCAAGTAATCGCTAACACTTTATAAAAATACCAAAGAACTTCAACTTGAATTTAAGGAGGACAAAACACTCCAATCAAAGTATTGCTCTTCTGAGTACCTCTGAATGTTCCCTAGCAATTAAAAATATGACTTATACATAAGATAATTAAGCTATAAACACCCATATTTCCATACTTTAAAACCGAATTCAAAAATCCAACTCAAAAAGTCAAACTCGATCCCCAAGGGAAAACATAGAATTTAGTTTAAAATCATGTTAATCACAACTTGAGGAGTTCAACTATGAAATTTCAAAACAAATGGAGTTAAAATTGACCTTGAGATCATCAATTTATAAAACATTAACTTAATAGGGAAAACTCAAATTTACAAGCTTATATGCGATCAAAAATGAAAAATAGTTGATAAATCACTATTTATGATATAATCGGCTTATTCATAGCATAAGGACCCTAAATATGAAATCTCATAAAAAATTAATTCCAAATTGATAAAACCTTAATTTTTCTCAAATAATTTCAAGGATGAAGAAAAATTACAACTGAAGAAATCATGGAAGAATGCTAAAAGGAGTATTGGGCACTAGCCCTCTTATTAAATTGAGAAGAATGTTGTAAGAATCACTCAATTTTGAGCTCTATAACTCCTAATATGCTAGAAATACCAAATGAACACACTTTAAAATTTAAACTCACAGAATATTGCACTAGAAATTTCTGCACCAACCACTTAATTTTTGTTAACAAGGCCATAAATTCCTCATACGATAGCGAAATGATCCGATTCTTTTTGTGTTAGTTCTGAAATCTCCATATGGATCTACTGGTATCATCCAAACATTAAAATTAGTTCATTTTATTCAAGTGATACTATTGAAACTCCACAATCAAAAACTTAAAGCTCCGAACAAGTACCCAAAACTCATCTGAAACCTCCCAAACACAAATGGATAGTTTAAACCACTTGTAAAGCACATTTTAAAACTATTGGAATCATCAAGACACCCAAAAGAGGTCACTTTAATCAAATATTAACTGAAGTCAACTCTTAAGATAATAATCTCCAAATTTCCAAATAATGACTCAACGCTCATCCAAACCTCGAGGACATGAACCAAACCTACATTTAGACCAAAACCATATTCTGAAGATGACGAAACTATTGGAATTTCATTTCTTGCTTGCTATCACCAAATATTGACTTTGGTTAGCTCTCTTATGCTCCCAATTTTCAATACTCAATTTTATTTTCAAAACTTTTCTAAATGCCACGTGACCAAAGCCAATAGTTCTACTAACCAAAAATTACATTTTGAAACTGATAGAATTGTTAGATTTTGAATTGAATTACTTTAATTCCAATGTTGACCCAAGTAAAACTTACAACTTAAACTTTCAAATAATACCATTAAACCATATAAACTCATTAGGAAAATTTCTAAAACTAAAACTAAAGGTCGTTTTAGACAAAATTACACATTCTGGAGCAGTTGGAACTAATAGATTTCTGATCCGAGATCCCAAACTCTGAATGACTACAAAAGTCCAATATTTCACTCTTTAAAGGTAAAAAACTAAAATTTCCCAAAACGTTTTTGAAAATCTTTTTATTTTCCAAAGAAACCATGAAACCAACCTTAGTTTATCATAAAGCAACTATAGGAGAGAGAAAAATAGTAAAATGTGCTAAAAATAAAAAATAACCTTGAGGATCATTGCATCATCCACCACTAAAAACTATGTTCATCCACGAACGTAAGAGAAGAATGAAGTACTAGATCAACCCAGAGGCTGAAGAAAAACGTACAAAAGCATATTTCCATTTTCCAAGTGAACTTCTCAAGATGGCACCACCACAATATACCACAAGTCTAAATTTTCAAGTAAAAATGGAGAATCTACACCCCAAGTATAGTCAAATAAAGACCACCACTAATATAAGTCGGTGTACTAACACAACTTCGTGATGATTAAGATACCTAAGGTTGCTCCAAACACTCGATCCAAGCCAAAAATCTCTAAACCACTCCAAAATTAATAAATGGACTTACTTCCTCACCTCAACCTATATTTTCTGGACCAACAATATTCAAAAGCCAAATATGAAGTTGAATACCAACTTTCACTCACTTACAAGGTGCACACATCACAACTGACTTACTCATAATAGTCCACCCTTAAGCATAATCATTTCATGGAATTTAAATTGTGAAATCCAATCTGAATCAATCTGGATTTATTGTAGAGGAACCTAATTGTTCTATTCATCAATACTCAAAGCTGAGAAGATAGATTAGCCAACTGGAGAATGATATACTCTGCAGATAAACAGCTTATACCCATTCTAATGCTGGAAAGGTGACCCTTATTGCTCACAATCCTTTTTTCTTAAACTAAAAAATTTATTGTCATGACTCGATTTCTCAAAGTCATGATAGCACCTACTATCCACCAGTAGGAGAACCAAACCCCGTAGTCCGTGGCCGAAGCGGAGGACTACTGCAGTAAAGTAGAAGAATAGCCAAGAAAATAAGTTTACAGAACAAACCCAAGACCCGATGTCAATGTCATAAGA
>JBDJHY010541833.1:2831-16876 GCA_039654485.1 Withania somnifera
TTCGTACTCTATGTTATCCTTCATCTATCTCAGATAACTCTAACTCTCTTTTTGGCATCTCCAGTTAAATCCAAAATTTGAAACCGACCCTTAACAATACTATACCAACAAATTAATGATCTGCAAGATCTAACATGCAAAGCCTCGAGTGGTTCTATCTGAATGCTAGAATGGTAGCTGTTATTATATGAAAACTCTGTCAATTCCAAATGCCAATTCCAACTACCACTAAATTGAAAACATAAGCCTAAAGCATATCCTGATGTACCTAAATGGTCTACTCGTACAGAAGACCAGTCTGTGGATGAAAAGAGATACTCAGAGCAACATCTGTACCTATCTCTCTTTGTATAGTACTCCAAAATTGAGAAGCAAACTGGGTGCCTCTATCTAATATGATAGAAACTGGACCACCATGTAGGCGAAGGACCTCTTGAACATATAAGACCGCAAGATTCTCCTCACCCCAAGCTGATGAAGTCAACAAAAAGTGTGCAGACTTGGTCAATTGATCAATGATAAGCTAAATACAGTCATGACCCCTAGAATTATGAGGGTATCCAAAACCATAGTCCATGGTAATCCTCTCCTATTTTAACTTAGGTATAAGGGAGTCGCTGCATCACACCTCTTGGCCTATGATGCTCAAACTTTACTTGCTAACAGTTAGCTTAGGTTAGCAAACCTCATAACATCAAACCTCAAGTATCAACACCAATAGTGCTGTTTGAAATCTCTACATATCTTCACTAAGCCCGAATATATGGAATATCTGGTAAAATGGGCCTCATGGGGAATAGTCAAAATCAAATCGCTAACCCTGGGAACACATGTACAACCTACCATCCACAACACACTATCTGAATCTAACAAATCTCTATTGTAGTCACCCCTTATAAATAGCTCTCGGATATGAACCAATGATCTATCCTCATACTGACTCGAATTTGATCAAATACAGTAGGTCTAGCCTCAGCATACTCAAGAAATCTTCTCGAATTTAAAATATCAAACCTAAAAAAATGGTTATACAGAACTGGATGTTGAAGGCTAATGGCCTCTCTATAATAGATATAAAAACCAAGCTACCTAAGTTAAATCATCCTGCTCAAGGCGTCTACAGCCACACTAGCCCTACCCGAATGGTAAAGATTGCTGATATCACAGTTCTTCAGAATCTCAACTTATATCCTCTATCAAAGATTAAGCTCCATCTGGATCAATATATATTGCATACAATGATGTTCGGTGAAAATCTCACAATAAAATCTATAGATGTAATGTCTCCAGATCTTGAGCGCAAAGTGTACCAACTCTAACTCAAAATCATGGGAATGGTAGTCGCTATAATGAACTTTCAACTTATGTGAATCATATGCAATGAATCTGACCTAATGTATCAACATATAAACCTAAATGGATATCAGAGGAATAACAATAAACTGCATATGGTTGGTCCTCAACTGGAGGTGACAACACTGGCGCTAAAGTGAGAAAGTCCTTGAGCCTAAGAAAACAAGCCTCACACTCCTTACACCACCGAAAAGAAACATCCTTCTAGGTCAATCTAATCACAGGAGCCGCTATGGATAAAAACCCTATACAAATCTCCTATAATAACCAGCTACTCAACAAAATTGAGAACTTTTAAAGGAGTAGTAGGCCAAAGACAATCACAAACTGCAAAAATCTTCGCTCGATCCACACTGATACCTTTCGAAGATACAACATGACCCATAAAAGCTACAATGTCTAAATAGAACTCACACTTTGAGAACTTCTCATACAAATTCTTAGTCCTCAAAGTCTGGAGTACAACTCTCAAGTTCTCCCATGGTTCTCCTGACTATGAAACTAGACTAGGATTTTATCAATGAACACCATTACGAAGAAATTTAGATATGTCTTGATAACTCTAGTCATGAGGTCCATAAATGCAATTGGGTCATTACTCAGGCCCAAAGACATAACTATGAATTCATAGAGTCCATACTAGGTTGAGAAACAGTCTTTGAAATATCCTCATCCTGAATCATCAATTGGTGATAACCTGACCTCAAATCAATCTTCAGAAACAGAGTAGAACTCTGAAGCTTTTCAAAAAGATCATCAATCTGCGGCAAAAGATACTTATTCTTATTTTTAACCTTATTCAGCTACCTATAATCAATGTACGTACTCAGAGTCTCGTCCTTCCACTTTACAAATAACATTAGAGCGTCCCATAGGGAAATACTAGGACGGTAAAGCCTCTGCAATAAAATCATGAAGCTAAGTACTAAGCTCCAGGAGCTCTTCTGGAGACAAATTATAAGGTGAAATCTAAATGGGCCTAGGGTGAAATCAAACTCAATAGAAAAATCAATAATACGCTCAGGTGGGAAGCCAAGAAACTCATCAGATAAAACATCAAGCCCATTATCTATGGTAGAGGTAGGTCTATAGGTGCAGTAATTAGGTCTTTCAACTCTACCCCAACCTCTCCCACAGTCTTTGGATCTCTATGTACCCTTAGCTGGAGCTCTCTATCTTAACGGATGATTATCCATTATAAAAATCCATATAGTTTCCCAACTATATGATATGTATGACTACGTACTGATCCGCAAGAGACTACCACACACTTCCTTCTACATCCAGAGACACCGGTAAACCTGGATATGATACCACTCTATCACAACCCAAAGATTTAGTAATGATAGCCTCCAGACTCCACTAGTAGATAATACTAAACCCTGGCATGAAGCGGTTAGCGAGAAGTCAGTACTAAGTACAAAAGGAAAAGAAGAATAGATAAAGGAGATGAAGAGAAGGAAAAAGTAGAGGATAGTAATGGTTAAATATAGACTAAACCCCCAAAACCCGATATCTCAGTTGAAGAGAATCTATATTCATAATGATACAAAATATAACCCTCAAAGAGACAAAACTACAGACAACTATACCGAATCAAACCTAGTACAACTCTAGTCTTAAAAGGAGAATAGGCCAGCAAGAACACGGACTACTCACCTTATCTCCGAAATAACTCCTGTCTATCCCGCATGATCATGTCCTCCCTATTGACTCGTACAAGGATCTGTATTACAAAAAGGTGCAAAAGTGTAGTGTAAATACTAAAAATAATTGGTACCCAGTAGGCATCATAGGCTGACAAGGTAAAAGAAAGAATAAAGTAAGGTAAAATTGCAATCATATCAAAATACAGAAATAGCACATAGTAACAGAGACAGAGGGACTAATCATAGTAACTGCTAACAAGTATGAAGGAAGGTCAACTATGAGAGCGTGAACATAGAGGACTTAAGCCATATGAAAATCATGACAAATGTAACACGTACCTAGAGCTCTAACGTAACAACACAATGAAAAACCATAAAGAGGAATACATGACAAATAACTGGCTAAATCTATCAAAAAGTAAAGCAATAAGAATAACCAATATCCTTAGGACAATAGCAAACAAGTCCTAGCTAGAAACAAAGCTACTAGCATCCCATACTACAGGTAGGTAAAACTAGGCATACAAGTAACCTAACAAGACTCCACCCATAAAACCAAAGAGTACAAACAAGCGCAAAAGAATACAATGCAAAGGGTACTGTAAATGTGTCCCAATAGTAACCCTGCACATTCCTCTGCCAGCAATAAGACACGCGAGGCAGGACCCAGTAAGGACTCAAACCATATACCACTATTTCATCGTATACCCCTCCCCATGCTGCTCTTCATGCCCTAGGAACATGAGCTAGGTTGGCTGGCCTCGTGGAGGATCTCAAACCCGTATGCAAAATTCTCATAAAACCCAACTAGGGTATAGTCATCAGGAATAAATGCCAAATCTCAGGCTCAATGAGTATATCATATCTCAGTAGAAAACTCAACTTTACGATATACGCATTTTCATGAAATACCGTGATGGAGTAAGAATATAGCTTTCTATTTCCCAACAGTCATGGAAACGTATGTATAATAGATAAAAACCTCTTCAGGTGGTACTATCAATAAAAACCATGTGGTTTTATGATATTTTAGCAAAAAAGTTCCAACTAGCTGTCCACAGACCCATAACTATGCATTCTCATCAAACACAACAAAGCAGTCTAGATTGACTCTAAGGCCCCTAGTTATGACCGGTAGATAGATACTAAGCTCAGTCGCTTTTTTAATCCCCTCCCAATCCCAACTATATTCCAGAGACAACGTAAAATATGTCAAATGGGACAGGTAGCCTAGGGGTATATAACAACCAAAAAGGATAGAAAACTATGTCGTAATTCAAAGTAATAATTATAACCCACCCTGAGAAGGCAATTTATCAAACATATACGTCATTAGATTCCTATACAAGAAAAAGTAAGTCGTAGCCTACCTAGGTTTTGATGGTATCCTCAAGAAATGCATTGAGACAAAAAAAAGGTCATGAAAAAACTCAGAATCGCATGAAGCTATCAAAGATGTAACCCACATGTCAAGACGAGTAAATGAAGACCCATATTACTATAGAAATAGTTGGGTTGAAATCCATACTAAAAATGGGTCCGTGAACCCTTTATCTTAGAAAAAATAAAATATTTAAACCAATGTGTAGAGATGAACTCATGGATCATACTGTACAAAAGGTGGGTCTATTCCGATAAAGGCTAATAAAGAAATAAACTCGGGAAGTTTATGTAAAATGAAAAACTTTAGAACTAAAGAGAAATCAAAAAATGTCCTTGTAAAAATGATTGTAGAACCACCTAAATGAGTTTCCACATATCAAAAGCCCAAGATAAGACTTAAATTAATCAAAAGCTTAGAGGTGAAGTTATTTATAAACCTGGAACCAACTAGTCGATTTAAAGGCCTAAATGTCACGACTTGAAAACTGTGTTGTGATAGCATCTACATCACACCTGTAGACAAACCTAACCTTGTCCCATAGCAAGTATCAAGGGGCCAGTATCAAGTATACAAAGAAAATAAAAAGGGGAAAAGAAAAGAAGGAGAAAAAAATGCATAAAAGAATGTAAATTCCCCTAGAACATGGTATTGTCACTATTGAGCATCTATATACAAAATACTACAAATAACAACCCAAAACGAGGAAAAAACTATAAACTAGCTATCTAGATTCCTACTAGGAAAACTGTGAAGACAAAAAGAATAATGAACAACATGAATATCGATTGTTCACTGTATCCCGTGAAACAACACAAAACCAGCTTACATGATCACATCCTCTATGATGACTCATCCTAAGACCTTCATAAAAAAGATGCACGAGTAATCATAAGAAGATAGGAAAAGTGAGATCAGACGTCATAGGCTGACCGGGCAAAAGTAATCATAAGCAAGGAAAAGAGAGATCAGGCAATTGGGGCGTGGACATAAGGGTCTTTATGAAACAATCAATAATTTGTTAGCAAATAGGAAAATCACAAATAATAAACAACTGAAAAAGGGTAACTACAGTAATAACTAATAAGTGGGTTAAAGGATCAGTTATCAGTGTTTGCAACATTATCTAACAAGTATTAAGGAATGTCAACTATCAAGGTATAACACACAGGACCTGGACCACAAGCAAATAATTACCAAATATGACACATACCTGGAGCTCCAACATAACCAGCACAAAGAAGGACAAATAAGAGAAAACAGAACACAGGGAATGTAACATTTAAATATAATACTAATGAAGGCAAGGAAAGTAATCAATGATACAAAAGAGTATCAATAAATCTTAGCGAGAAATCAACACATCAGTACATAAGTAACCTAACGGGACTTCCCCTATTAGCCTCAATGAGTACAACCAAGTGAATAGGGATGTAATGCAAAGGGGTGTTGAAAAGAAAATAGTGCATGTATGCACCCTCCAAGGTACAAAGACTCTTCCAGGAGAGGACCCACTAAAGCTTCCCCGTATACGTACCCCTCCTACTCCAGTATAACCCTTTCATAAGATATAGCTCATACCTAGTAGTAATACATTAGGCATAACCACCATGGTTAGAAGGTATGTGTAGGGATCTAATACCACGTACAAAATCTTTATAAAAAATAATCTAGTGGCATAGTCATCAAGTCAGAAATGTAAAAACTCGGGATCAACTCGTATATCATAGCTCAATGGAAACTCAAGTCCAGAAAATTAGGAGAATCAAATAGCAGTAGGAATTCAAATGTTTCCATTTAGGCAATATTCAAAAATCAGAGTGCTAGTTAAAAAATAGTTTAGGAAGTGCAAGGAAAATACCTCTATATTGCTATTACAGTCGTGGACGCATATAATGTATAAGAAATAAGTCTAGAGTTATTACTCTGTCAAATCAAGGTACTTATAAAATTATTAATGCACGCTCACAACATTGAATCAATCAATAGGCTAAACTGGTCTACAACTGCTAACCGGAATCCGTAAAATAGCTTGTAAGCCTTAGTCAGAAGGTATACCCTCTCCTAGCCCAACTACGGTCTTGAGCCACGAGTAATCACATGAAAGATGCCACAACTGCCAACAAGGTGGCCATTAAGGGCTAAGTATATACACATAAAGGGGAAACATAAAGTGATCATAGCTCAAGAAAATACAAGTAACTCCAGGCTTGCAACAGACTAGGGTAGAATATCAGTACACAAGGCTACTAACTGTTAAGAAACACAATATCCGGCTATCTATAAAAAGGTGACCACACAAATACTAATCATACGTAACACCTCATGTAGAACAAAAAACAACCAGCCTACCTAGATTGTTTTTAAAGAGACCAACCTAAACTAAGAGACATCTACAAAGCTCTAAAAACTAGTATAATCCCCTCCCAAATAGTCTATATTCCAGAGTCAGCATATAAATATCAATCACCAAAGGTTATACCCTTCCCCCAAACATACTATGTTCTAGAGTAGACATCAAACACACGGGTAGTGAGTCACAGCCCTAGGTTAAATAACTAAGTAACAAGCCAGGTAAGTAGGCCATAGGAGAGAAAATAACCATAACGGGGATCCAACTAGTAATCTTAGTCCCGATCTAGGACTTTACCATACATATACCACACTAATACCTAGTCTAAAGAAAGTAGACCCTAGCCTACCTGGTGTCGGCAAAAACTTCGAATGTTGCACTGGAAGAAGTTGAGTATCACAAATGGGCTCAACACCACATAAATCTATCAAAAATTTAATCCACAAATCAAGTGGAGTAAACCAAGACCCATATGGATATATAAATAGCGGGGTCAAAAATCAAACAAAAAATGAGTCCTTAAACCCTCGTAGCTTGAAAACATATAACATTTGTACCAACACATTAAACACAACTTATACATCATGTGGTACAAATATTATCTCAAAATAATTGTAGAAAATGACCAAAAGAGCCCGTAAAGTTCATGTAATATAAAAAACTTTACAACTAAAGGAGAAACAAAGAATTACCTGCTAAAAACGATTGCAGAATCAAAAGAACATATTTATATGAATGGAAACCCTAAATAGATTATTAATATATACTAACTTAAGCTCTGTAGTAGATAAAATATTAGGAAAATTAAGGAACTTCATCAACACAATAAACAAAAATACTTTATATAGATCTGCAACGCGTTCATGTGATCGCGACCCTGGGATGAATTAACTAATGCAATTATGGCCCCCAGCCCCACGATAGCAATTCATATAGGTCTTGGACTCCTCTACTGGACAACACGCCCACTGAACTCTTGTAAAAAAATATCCCTAGACCTGACTTGTTCAAATTGCTTATAACTAATGGCATCAGGCTACTTGACATAACTAACCAATCATCTAATCAAGCTGACTTATAATGAAATGTACAAAAGGGGTCTGGTGTATGGAAACAAGGTATGGAGGTATGGATGAAGAAGGGTGAATCGCTAAAAACTCTTATGGTAGGGACAATCTTTAGGAAACCTCGCTAATCTTCTATGTGATCTCACATATCTAAGTAAATTTGTAAAACACAAAGTCCCCAAAACTAACTCAAGATGCTAAAGCCTACGGGCCTTAAAACTCTTCTGTCTACTCTGTGCTATTTCTATTCTTCCTCGAATAAACCTAACCATCTCTGTAGCATTTTGGACCAAATCTAAAGTCTATGGTTTAGTCTCAACACCGTTGTACAAATCAATCAGTGATCTACAATATATACCATATAAAGACTTGAATGGTACCATCCGGATGCTATAATGGTACTTGTTATTATAGGATAACTTTGTCAAAGCCAAATATTGATCTCATCTACCACCGAAATTAATAACACAAGCCTGGAGCATTTCTTGGCATAACTTAATGGTCTGCTCAGCCTGCCTGTTTGTCTGTAGGTGAAAACTGTACTCAGTGCTCCCTTTGTAACTATCTCACATAGCTCACTCCTATAAAACCATGAAGTAAACTACGTATGCCTATTTGATATGATGGAAACTGGCACCCCATGTAGACTAAGATTCTCCCTAAATATAGTACAACAAGTATCCTGGCACCTCAAGAAGATGAATTCAGTAGAAACAATGCATCCTTGATGACCCACTATGACCCTTATACTATCATTACCCCTGGAAGTATGAGGGAGTCTAGAAACAAAATCCATAGTAATCCTCTCCCATGTCCACTCATGAATAGGGAGTCTCTACAATACACCACCTGGTTTGTGGTGCTCGAACTTCAGTTATTTGTAGTTCAAGCATAAAAAAACAAACTTGGTAACATCACTTCTCGGACGCGACAACTAATAGTGCTGTCTCAAATCTCTCCAGTTATTGCGATACCCCGTATATACAAAGTTTCTAGTATAATGGTCCATATGAAGAATAGTCTAAATTAAATCATCAACATAAGGGACATGACAACAGATTCCTATTCATAATACACCATCAAAATCTAAGGATGCACCAATGTAATCAACCTCTTAAAACCAACTCTTGAGTATGAACCAAGGATCTATACTACAGACTATGGCGATTAGTTAAAATCATAATGAACTCCCTAGAGGTAATGTCACCATATCTTGAAAGTGAAAACTATTGCCGCCAACTCCAAATCATTGGTGGTGTAGTTGCGCTCATAAACCTTCAAGTGACATGAAAAATAAGTAATAAATCTACCTTGCTGCATCAATATACACCCCAAACAAATTTGAAGGTGTCATAATAAAGTGTATATGATTGGCCCTCATATGGAAGTGACAATACTACTATTGAAGTGAGAAACTCCTTAAGCCTTGAAAATTGGATTCACAATCCTCAAACTATCAAAAATTAGCATCCTTCTTGGTCAATCTAGTCATAGGAGTTGTCATAGATGAAAACCCATTTATGTATCGTCTATAATAACAGACTAACCAAACAAAACTATGAAACTCTGAGGGATAAGTGGGTCAAGGGCAATCACGAATCGCTGAAACCTTTGTTGTATCTATATTAATATCATCTAAAGGTATAACATGACCCAGAAAGTTTACGGAGTCTAACCAGATACCATACTTTAAGATCTTCCCATACAACTGCTCAGTCCTTAAAGTCTAGAGTATAACTCTCGAATGCACTATAATCTACAATGTCGTTAATAAAAACAATCACTAGTCCAAACAAAAAAAATTATAAAAGAAACCAAATCAGTATCCACTCACGAGGATCAAGCCTCCATGGTCGCATCCACTGACTATGATTAAAATTGCAGCATACTACCTGACATACTAACTACTATGGAATACCACAAACTCGACTCACCACTAAATGTGCACTTCCCCATACAAGAATGGTTACATACATGTGAGCACAAAGACTATCCACTAGTAAATACAACCAAGGAAACCTAAGAGGAAAAATTTGAAACACCATTTAAGCCAGACATGGCTGAGGGATAAATATAACTCTTTGGAAATCAATCCAAATCAAGGGAAGACAAAAAGGAGAGAGAGTTATTTGCTAAAATAAACTACCTACTCTGGTTCCCTAAAACCAACAAATTGATGTCTCAGATAATGTCGGTCACAAACTATAGCTACCAGACAGCTCGTGGTTCGGAAAGATCACCATAGGATTGAAGTGCATAAGCCTGCAAGAAAGAAGAAACCTTGAACATTAAATGATAATAATCACTCCCTAGGACATAAATACTATATCAATCGAACAGAGCCTAAGGACCCCTATAACCCTGCCGAGGTACACTCGCCACAGATAAGATATAATAAATATCACAATACAACAACCCAGTATCTAGTAAGAACAGAGTAACCTTCCCATGATCAACAACACAACTAATGCCACCTATCAACATAAGTCCAAATTCTATAATATCACTACATTGATATCTAAACTATCCAAGCAACTCAAATCCCTTACTAGGGTCCACATTTCCTCCTCATACTTGGGGAAATAAAAAGAACCTATGAATAATATGCACCACTCAATATAGGACAATACAAGGGCACTCAAATATTATATAGGATCTAGTAAGGCTCGCCTAAGCAAAAAGAACTCAACCCCTAAAACATAAGACCACAACATAACAAGTAATCAGTGGAACCCCTGAGCTAAAAGTCAAAAAAATTCGTCCAATGAGAATCACAACCTCGGTGCCACCAGATAACCACAAAAGTAAGGCCTTTACCCACTCTATGACTCAACATCAACAAGGGTAAAACCATTCAAGTTAGCATAAATAAAATAAGCAAGAAATAAGTCAGAGTCATGACCAAGTCACCATAAGCCAACTAGGCAGGGTATAAAATAAAGTTGTATTATAGATAGATCTTTAAGGTATATCATCCAAAACACCCTGCCCAAGTCACAAACCAAAAGAAGGGACACCGTTGGAAGACTCTACTAACCTACTAGACCATGATATCCATAACTAGGGCACTCCCTGGCCCAAAACCAAGACTTCTTAAAGAATAATATGAACTACTGATACCACCATCCGTCCTAATTTTCTATTGAAGTGAGGTTGAAATCATTGTAGATTGTATGGCGCTGTGTTGTAGACACCCTCTAGACTAATGGAACAGTGTACCACACTCTTAACAACCCCAGGTCCTTCTATAACTGGGACCATAAACTAAACTATTTTGGACATTACAGACCTACAAACGTGAAGATGCGCCCCAGAGGGGATGATTGCTCTGGGTACTCGGACCTCTGTTAGCTAACTAAGATACTATCAAGACGGATTTGCTGGACTAATCCAACTTAATCTACTATGCTGCTGAACTCTCTGTATATCATACCATTAACTCAAAAATCGGGTATCACTGAAACATTCTTGGAACTCAAAATTAAAACTGAATAACCCTGACCCTGAACTCTGGCTATTCAGCCTAAGCTGTTGGTAAAAAAGTCTCAGGAAAGGGGGTAAATCAATGGTCTTATTTCCGAAGCCACCACATACAAAGCAACCCTCTCTCCCCTAGGATCCTTACCCACATAAAGACTGATCACTAATATTCCTCATTATCTGACAGGCTTCTTTACCACCAACACCATAGGTCTATGAAATGCCTCATAAAGGGCTATAAACTATCCGAAGATCTGTCCAAGGGTATGCCCTACTGTTACTAAGTTCCCTTTCATCATATGGAGCGGCAAGATAAATTCTATGAAAAAAGTAAAACACTCTTCCATATCTCGTAATAATCCAGTACAAAGATATCTTTTGTCATCCTATTGAATGATGTTGCTAACCCATAATGGTAAAGAACCCCTACTGCAAACCACCAAACTCAACCTCAACCGATACTCCTCTCAAGATACCCACTGGTGCCTTTGATAAACTGTGGCACTCTTTGGAACTGGCATGATAGTTATCTCCACTGGAGCCCAGGTAATTTCCTAACTCTATTTCTGATAATGTGGTCTCATGGTGATCGATTCTAATTCTAAAACTCTAGGAATGAGCACTAGAATCTCACTGGTACCAACAAAGGTCCTCATCCTAGTCATCTTGAATGAGTAGAGTCGAAGGAGGTGATAAGAAACCCGATGACCATATAACTAACATAAGGAGTCAAAAAATGAAAGTCTTTCATAAAGAGTGCGCTGTAGACTCCTGAAGATAGGATACTTTCGTATATGTACCGATCTATGGGACCATACAAAACACTTTCTCCTATAGGCAGAGACTTTAGTGAACCTAAAGATATTGTACCACCCTAACAAGATCTAAAAACAGAGTTGTGGTGATGTCTACATCCCATCCGTTGACAAGCATAACCCTAGCCTAGGGAAAGACACAACTAACTAGTATTAAGTGTCCAAAGAAAACAAAAGGGGGAAAATAAAATAAGAAGGAGGAGAAATAGAATAGATAATAGAAAGTAAATATCTTAGTACCTGGTGTCGTGGATGTCGAGTATCTATATATAGAATAGTACAAAAATAAAACCCACAATGGGTTAAAAACTACAAACCAACTAGGATAATTGTGAAGATAGAGGGAAAATCGGACAGCATGAACGCCAACTGGTCACCAATAAGAGAAAGTGGAACAAAGTGAATGTAATCAATAAATGTGGTAGTAACTAAGGAAAGGAAAGTAATCATCAATACAGAAGAGTAGCCACAAAGCCTAGATAGCAACCAACACAACAACATGTAAGTAGCCCAATGGGACTTCCATTCCAAGCCGTGAGGAGTGCAACCAAGTGCATAGGGATGCACTGTAAAAGGGTGCTGAAAACTAAATAATACCCATACGCACCCTCTTGAATACAAAAACTCTACTAGGAGTTGACCCACAGATGCTTTACGGTATACTTACACTCCTACTCTAGTATACCTCTCTCTATAGCTGCAACTCCTGCCTAGTAGAAATATCTTATGTATAGCCACCCGTGGTCATAGGGTTCTTTAAGGGATATAATCCCACGTAAAAATCCTTATAAAAAACTAACTAGTGGCATAATCATCAGGCAAAAATGCAAAAACTCAGGCTTAACTTGTATATCATAACTTAGTGGAAAACTCAAGTCCAACAAAATTGGTGAATCAGAATAGTAGTAAAAATCCAATTGCAGGCATGTAGGCAATACCCAAAAATTAGAGTGTCAGTGAGAAAATAGGTCAGGTAGTGTGAGGGAAATAACTCTACACATCTAGCGCAATCATGGTTACATATAATGCATAAGAAATAAATTTTCAATGATTGTTTTGTCAAAATTAAGTTACCTTTTAAAATTATTAAATGCTTGCTTGCAACATAGAATAATCAATAGGCTAAAATGGTCTACAACAACTAAATGGAATCCACAAAATGGTTGCCAAGCCCTTGTCATGAGGTATACCCTATCCTAGCCAAACAACAGTCCCGAGCCATAAGTAATCGCACCAAAGAGGCCACAACTACCTCAAAGGTCGCCATTTATGGATATGTAGATACCCATACATAATATACATAGAGCTATCAGAATTCAGGCCAATACAACTCACTCCCAGCCTCGCATCGTGCTAGGTACAATATCATCACACAAGGATGCTAACTATTCACCAAAACCATATCCGGCTACCTATATCGAGGTGACCTTATATATACTAATCATACATAATACCTCATGTAGAACACATAACAATCAACCTACCTAGATTGTCTTTAAAGAAACAAGACAAAACCAGGGGATAGCTACTAATCTTTAACCACTAGTATAATCCCCTCTCAACCAGTCTACATTCCATACTCAACATATAAATAACAATCACTCAAGTTTATACTCCTCCCCAATAATAATATGTCCCATAGTCGGTGTCGAACACGCGAATAGGACAACATAGCCCCGGGTTATGTAACTAAGTCATAACCTTTCTAAGTAGGCAAAAAATAAAAATAAAAATAACAACTAGTAATCCCATCTCCGAGATAGCACATTACCATACATATACCACACTAATACCAAGTCCAAAGAAAGTAGGTCGTAGCCTACTTGGTGAATTGGAAAACTTAGAAATTTATTCTAGAAAAAGTTGAGAATCGCGACCAGGCTCAGCGTAACATGATTCTATAAAAATCATAATCCACGAGTCATGGGGAGTAAATCAAGACCCATA